>OMLM01009567.1:64157-105995 GCA_900302695.1 Helostoma temminkii
CAGTGCTTTTTTGTTGTTGTTTGTTTTTTTGATCTTTAAAAAATATATATAAAAACCTTTAGCTCTTAGCGTTCTCTCAGTCAACCTCATAAGGTAGTCCTGGAATGGTTTTCCAACAATCCTGAAGAAGTTTCTCACTCTCCAGGCCAATTGATTTCAATTGAATTTAGTTCATGTGATTGTGGAGGCCAGGTCATCTGATTCAGCATCCCATCAGTCTCCTTTTTTGGACAAATAGCTCTAACATAAGCAAAACAGGTGTCACCAGCAAAGCACCACACCATCACACCTCCTCCCCCATGCGTCACAGTGGGAACCACACCTTCAGGAACCGTTCGTTCACCCTCTCTACGTCTAACAAAGATCCAAAAATAGATAGTAGATCCAAAAATACGGACCCATCACACCAAAGGACAGTTTTTAGATTGACTGACCTTCATCTCCTAAGGTATTAATGGACTATGGTAATAATTTTCTCTTTAATTAATGTTAATGTTTCTCACCATGATGTGGATTGTACAGTAGTTGTAGCAGCATTCATTAGGCTATTGACCCACCCTTCATCTGCACAAGACAACCTAAGCCTGTCTAAGGCACATTAAGAAGACAAGAAATGTCATTAATTAACTCTTAACAAGGTAGTCTGTGAATTAAAACCATTCCAGATGACTAAATCATGAATCTGATAACAGAGTGCCGTAAATGTGTGCTAAAGATAATCGAAAGTGTAATAAAATAATAATATATAATACATATTTTGGATTATTATATTATTTAACATGTTTTTGTTGAGTACAAAATTTGAATGTCTTCACTATTAATGTACAATATTGAAGATAATAAAAATAAACAATGCTTCAGCAGGCTGGTGTGTTGCCATTTGGATTAAGGATCAACAGAGAACCTATCAAAACTTAATAGAACAGAAGAATAAAGCTGAAATGCAATACATATCTCTTATGCTTTGGTTAGTTAGTTAGAACAGCCTCTCAACACCTAAAGAAGAACACTGTCGATTTTACCTACGTGAAAACCATGTGCTTCAGTAAACAGTTTCAGCTAATCTGTGTGCCATTAACTGAAAGTGTGTCCAATAATACCCAGTACTTTTACAATATTTTTTCCAGTGTAACCACAAAGGAACATTTCACTGTGTGGAAAAGATGAAGGATACTGATGATTCTCTGCGGATATGAGGGTACAGCTGTGACAAAATCTAATCAGAACATCAAGAGCATTTTGAATCCTAGGAGATAGAGCTTTCAACTCACATCCAAATGTTGTGCGTAAACATGTTATCTTTGAAGGGATTTGTTTTCAACCCAGTAGAGTTGCATTAGTCTTGTTTATAAATGTTACAGTTTCACTCGATTGATTTAGCTCAATTCTTAAATACAGTACAATAAACAACTGGTTATTTGCTCACAATAGAGTAGAACTTGTCATTTATTTAGGCAAATTGCATTATTTTGGTACATGTGTGCAGAAATGCAAGTATAGTTCTCTATAAATCTACACAAAATCACTAGGATATGTCCCACTGATCAAAATTGATGAGCTGATTTTCAGTGATATTGTCAAACTCTTCACAGCTTATAAACTTTCTTTCATTGTTTGAACAAAATATTGCAAAATGAACCATTCACTTTCTAAAATCTGTCACATACACATGGATATGCTATATAGCCATCTACAACAGGCCAAAGGATCAGGAGTCTCTGTTAAAAGACATGAATGCTGTGCGGGAGGACATCACAGGGGAACAGTGGAGATTTTCCCCCTGGTGCTTTATAAGGGAAAACTTGATGTTGACCAAAATATCTGCCCAGACTGGTGGATGTCAGTGAAAAAACCTCACAAAATGTTTAATTTAAGTTTGTTTTAATAAACACACACTTCTTCTTCTTCACTCTTCTCTTTTATGGAATGTTTTTTTCTTTATCTTTTTTTTTTCTTTTCTTTTTCATCATGATGAAAATTACTAACACAACAAAACGTAAATGAAATGTTTTGTGAGACTTTTCACCGTTTGCTAACAATAAATGCTTTGCTATAAAGTTGAGACCAACAAACTAATTGTTCTGACAATTGTTCTAATTGTTTTTATAAATGCTTTTCTCGTTAGAGAATTGAATCAGTGAATGAGAAAAACTGTGACGCTAATAAACTCCTGCGGCCTGTAATGACTTTGTGTAGAAACAGTGATGTACAACTGTTTGGATCAAAAGAGTTGACTTCTTGCTTAATCACTCCAATAAACACTCAGTATCACCTCATGCTACAGAGAAACTAAACTATTACCCATTTACTTCCTCTCTGTCCTTCCTGTCCATCAATGATGTATTTTAACATGGGAGAGACTGAGAGCAGACACGTGTCAAGCAACAGCCATCAATATTGATGGTACTTCAGAATAGGTTACATTAGATGAAACTGTAACAAGCCCCATGTGGCATTTTGGTTTGTCACAGCAGCAGACAACATGATATAAATAACAGTGTATCAGCATACAAAGTAAAGACTGTTCCTACAGTTGCAGGTGAAAGTGGATGGCAGCTATTCAACTGTGTCGGGTGTTCAGATATGACAATGCATTAATGTTTCCCGCACTTCAAATGTACATTGTAGCCTATCAGCAGGACAGTGGGTGACATGAATCCACTAAGTGGGCTAAATGTCAGCGTGTGTATATTGTGACAGCTTCTAAAGAATGTGGCTTGCAGGTTGAAAGAAATAAATAATTTTGGTTTGTGAGAGAACAGAAAACACTGGTCACAAAGTTCTCCAGCCCTGCCCGAAGAATCGACTGTAATAAATATATATTGACAAGCAGCAGAACTGCTTGTGTCAGGGCCAGTAGTTTGTGCGTCTGAGTTACAGCCTGGTTTTCAGGATATGGAAAATAAATAAATTTGTTAAATGATTAATTAAAATTTAATTAATCTAAGCAGTGGTGGTAGATTAAGCCTCTTCTTCTTTCCACAGATGTTTATTAAAATCTCTAATAGGTTCTATACACAGTAATCGTAATAATGTCATTACTGACACTGAGTTTGAGTGGAATAATTTGTGTGCTAATCAAGATTCAGCATCCTAATTATACACGTAAACACAGCTAATACAGGCTGTCTTTGGGGACAAATTGGACAAATTACTAAGGACACAACACATCACAAAGTTATTTGTGGAACTTTGTGGAAATGTTGATCTGATCAGTGTGGAGTTGGAGGAGTGGTATTGTCCAGCTTCGTATTGACTGAGCACACCTGAATATGAGGTACCGTGCACATAATGGACCTTGTTCCATTTGGAAATAATTCTAACATGTCTGTGGACGACACAGTCAACCTGTGTCTGCTTTAAGCTACTGTAAGTAACATAAGGAAGCAACATCCTGGTGAAGCTACAATAACCTGGAGCTGATCACCCTCAGGACAGCAAACTTCAGGAGATGCATCGGATTGTCTAAAGTCCATGTGCTGTCTAGAATTATGGAATTGTAAGGGTTTGGGTGGCTGAGGATGGTTTAGTATCTCTTTGAGAAGCTTCAAGGATGAAGTGTCAACTCTAATAATTGTTTTGTTAGTCTCCCGGAGGACGTACCAGACGTGGAGTTTAACCACACTCTCCATCTGCTATTCTAATTCTTCTAAAGTGCCTGTTGGACGATCAGATGAACAGTTGAAACCAGAAGGCTGTATAAAAAGACACATAACCATTTTTTTCTTCACTGTTAGAAATACCACAATTATTTCTACTTGTTAAATGCCAAAAATAATGAGAAACATCACTTTTTACAATTTTCTTTAAAGTAGGAAGTTTACATACATGTCCTTAGTATTTGGTAGCAGTGCCTTTAAACGTTTTGGGTATCCTTCCACAAGCTTCTGGTTTGCTGGAATCTTGGCCCATGAGTCAGGTTTGTAGGCCGCCTTGCTCACACAGGCCTTTTCAGCTCTGCCCACAAATGTTCTATAGAATTGAAATCAGGGGTACCACTTCTTATTTCACAGACTATAATAAGACTCAACACAACACCTCAGCATCCCCCATGTTGGATCCTCCATATCCTTAATTGTGTGACTTTGTTCACATATCTGTGTCTGCTTTCACCATCCAGATGAGTCACATCAATAAACAGAGAAGGCTTTGCCACAGTAATAAACTTTCTGTATGACAGCACCTCTTAGTAAGTCATGTTCATCAGAAAAACTAGTATGACAAGTCTACTCAACGGTCTATTGAGTGAGAATGTCCACGTCACAGGAAATACAGTTGAGAACTTGAACCAACCCTCAGAGGGTCCAATATGGCTACCCATGACTACATGGGTGATAAACGTCTACACTACGTGCACATATGCCTTTCATTTTTGAACTGCTTCAGAGTTGCCATAATGTACTTTTTAACAAGGAGTGTGACAGCTCCGGATGATGACACATGGATGACATTTCCTGAGCAGGAGCAAGACACTGTGCTTTCTATATGCCTTTACCTTTGTGGAGCACAAACAGCTGTTAACAGAGCCTCTTTCCTGCTGTATGCAACTGCTTTCTCTCTATTTAAATATTTATGACTGAATATGACTCAGCCCGCAGCTGATCATTTGCTGTGCAAGGACATCCAATTATGTCAACAGCAAAATATGGCATTCAACTACTGTACATCTTTTCCCTTTGTATTTAAACACTAACATCACAACCAGTGCTAAAAGTCATAAAATCTACCATTTTATCTGATGAATGAAAGTATTAGTTTTCATACTTAACCTTAAAAATCCTGAAGCTTCACACACCCAAACTGTACAGCACATCAAACACATACAGCGAAAGCCAGCGAGGTGAACAAATTGGAGTGGTAAATAAATCTATTAGAAGCCTGGGTGAGCCACAGATGGACTGGCTCTGTACTTCAAGTCCTCTGTTTTGTCAATCACACCCACTTCAGCTTATCTGCAGGGATCAGAGAGGAACCGCTCCTTCCTGCATTGTTTGGTTTACATGCTTGTCTTCAGCTGAGACAGGGTCATAGACCCCTGATCGTTGAGTCGGATAATCGTGTGTTTTTAATTTGATCCTCTGCGGTTCTGTGTACATCAGAGGCTGCTCGATGTGGAGAAGGGATGGGAGGGAGTGGGAAATGCACTCAGCCAGAAAGCCTGTGACAGAGAACAATACAAATATGCTGGTCAAATTCAAGGAAAGACACAGTCGCAAATGTGTCACAAGCAGACAGACTCCCTTGTGGACACTGAAGAGCAGAACGACAGAGGGAGTGTGAAACATACTGGTTAGCATGTGAAACTGAGTGAGCCTCTTAAGGATTTGGACAGTGGCACATGTATTTGTTTTGGCTTGAGACTCTTATTAGTTTGGATGTGAAATGACAGCATGTGGTTAGAGGGTGGATTTCAGCTCAGATTTGAATCATCACGCTGCAACAGCACATCAAGCTTTAAGATTGCAGTGCACTGTGGGGAAACCAGTGCAAAGGAAAATGTATTTGTACAGAATAAGGTCTGCCAAAGTGAGGACTTAAAACAGAGATCAAAAGCGATATTGAGTCACACACAGTGGTAATATGAGATAAGAAAGGGTTACCAGAGATTACACTGAATGTATGATACATATGACATGTAAGAAATCACATTTTCCCCATGAATAAACTGGCTGTTTTTTACAGTATAATTTTATTAAGTAAAATACTGGAGCCTTTATAATCTCTCCAAATGTTTTGGCATTCTGCAAAGAAAGCATATCAACAAAAAATGCTTTTGTTTTTTAATTTCTTGTCCAAATTGTCTGAAAAAAAAAACCTCCCAAACTTAAGCTTACAATCTGTGTTCTTAACCTTGGAATTACTGTATTATTTCACATTTCAAAATTAGAGTATGAAGCCAAACTTTAGGTTTGTTAGCAGCTGGCCGGGGATCTACGGAGTGCTGAGGCAGAGAACTGACTCCCTGCTGTTAATTTTTATTTTAACTGTGGATTTCAGCCAGTGGAGGCTTTCTGATGTAGCTCTGATTAATAGTTAGTGTGATTTATGTTTTTTCTGCTCAGGAGGAAGGATTTACAGGATTTTGTTTATGCTTAAGAGGCCAAACCTTCCTGTAGAAAGAACTTTTGCTGTGAAATTTGTCATTGATGTGCAATGTAAAGAGAGTCATGATCTAGAAAACATTTCTAACACACAGGTAGCCATATTTCCATCTGTAAATGTATGTTTATACGTCACTTCCTAATGATTGCTCCATCAGGAAGTCAAGGTGAAGCTGGCCTAATGAAACACTTTTGGGGCCGACTAACTCTGCTTGCGCTGCTGCCATCTTGCAGATGTTTTACTACTCTGTGGTAAGGTTGCACGGTTTGGTTAAAAAGTCATATTCATATTATTGTGGACAAAATTGCAATTGCAATGTAGCTAAAAAACAAATTGTATCATGAGTTTATTTCCTTGGTTATTAAGAGAAAAAACTAAAATTATAAAGATTATACTTTGCTCCTTGCCCCTCCTGTCCTGTTTCTGCAACTGTGTCACTCATGACACGGCCAGTCTCCCAGCTGCCATTAGCTGTTAGCTAAAAGGTGATGGTTCCTTTGTACAGCAGTACCAGACTGGCATAGGCTGCTTTCGGAAATACACTGGAGCCCCAAACATATGTAGACATTACTCAAGTGAGCTGCATGTGAGAACGTAATGTGATGTGGTCCAGAAATTATTTTATGACCCTTCTGATACCCCCTTTCATCTGTATTGATCAGAGTGAGATGGTAGTAGTGATAGCAGTAAAACTAGTCTGGCATGTGCAAGAACTCATCTAAAATATTAGTTACTGCAGCTTTAAATAGTCTTGTTTAGCAAAAACAAAGGGGAACTAGTTTACACAGTCAAGCAATGCTACAACACATCTTTCTGGCTGCTGATTGGTCAACTGAACACATATGGTGAAGGAGTCACAGCCACAGGAGACATTCGCTGACCTCACCTCATGGAAAATAGTTAACATCAGGTCAACAACTCTACACATTTGTCACCAGAAGTCATGTGACCCCACACACCACACACTAAACAGATGCTAATTGGTCATTTCTTATCATCTATTAGTGGTGTAGATAATCACAGGTGTCTAAAGTACACAAACACAATACTTATGCATTTGCATAGAAAAAAGACATTACAAGTAAAAGTGCACCCCAAATTTTCTACTCATGCACCTCAAAATTGTAATTAAGTACAGTATTTGAGTAATTGTACTTGCCACCTCTGTAAATAATGGTAATGATGGCTGGGGTTACACAACATCATATCATCATGTGAGTGTGATGGACAGATATAATTTCCCCCAAAACCAATTTCAAATCTAGACAACATTCATGTTTACTGAAGGCAGAGTAATGAAACTCAAAGGCTCCACTGTGATCTTCGATATAGTCCATACATAAGTCCATACACACAATATCATTACAAATTTTTAATAAATGTTTCTAATATCTTCTATTTATATTATTGCTCATATGTGAAAAAATGTAACTGCAGCTTTGCTGATAAGTGATGTCTGGAGGGCAAAACCCATGGTATGTGCGAAACTTTTTTGAAAAATATACATACACTTTGAGTCTTTCAGTATTAATGTACAATGTTGAAAATAATAACAAAAAAGAAGAAACACTGAAGGAGGTAAAGCCAGTGAGCCCCATGTCTCCATGGAGCAGAGCTGCTGACTGAGCAAATATTAAGGGAAATGGTTATTTGCAGTCGTGCACATTAACGCCTCTAGACAGTTGTCACCTCATGGCTCACTAATGTCATCATATGTTTCTGCACGCGTCTAAAGGGTTGTTGTGAATATCTGAGGCAACGAACAGCAGAGAGCCTGAAAAGAAATTCAACATTTTGGATGACATTACAAGGAGAAAAGATTTTAAATCTGTTATCTTCTAAAGTTTTAAATTACTGATTTTAATTAATAGACACAATTATTCCACACAAAAAAGTAAAAAAGAGGTTTTAGTTATCAATAACACTTAAGTAGAAGCTGAAAGATGAAAAGTGTACTTGTACACTTCCTCCAGGGATGACTTTCACTTAATAACTTAATCTCTTATAATTATATATTCAAATATTTATGAAAATGATTTCAGCAGTCTTGAAAAAGCAGATTGTTAGAATAATGATTTTTTTAGCTGTGGTGTTAAAAATACACAGTGCATAATAAAATCTGCTCTGTCTAATTTCTTACATAACACTGTCTGCATGTACACATCCTGCACCTTTCAACTCTTGATCACTCAGGTCTGATATGTGAGTCAGCGATGTCTGAGATAATCAAAGCCTTTCTCTAACGCTTCATGAATCTTTCAGCACCTTCTCTGTTGTATTTTGTTCTGCTAAAGAACAAACTCACCTTTTTGTTGTGAGATCAAACACGTCAGATCAAACGGAGCAGACAGATTCTTAATTACTGACTCAGCGCTGCGTCTTCACCTCACCTTTATCTGAAGTTGTGTTGCTAAAGGGTGTTACACATGATATACAACATTAAGTCTTTCTTTTCTCCCTCTCTGCAGGGTGAGTGCTCCCAGAGGTGCTATAACATCTTCGTGTTGGAGACGGTGTGCGTCGCCTGGTTCTCCTTGGAGTTCCTTCTGCGATTTATTCAGACTCAGAGCAAGTGCATGTTCCTGCGTACGCCTTTAAATGTCATTGATGTGGTGGCCATCCTCCCCTACTACATCACCCTCATCGTAGACTCTCTGTCAGTGGGAGAGAAACCTGCGGGCTCAGGGAACAACTACCTGGAGAAGGTGGGGTTAGTCCTCAGAGTTCTGCGAGCTCTACGGATCTTTTACGTGATGAGATTGGCCCGGCATTCCTTAGGCCTGCAGACACTTGGTCTGACAGTGAGGAGGTGTACACGTGAGTTTGGCTTGTTGCTGCTTTTCTTGTGTGTGGCTATGGCCCTTTTTTCCCCTCTGGTGTTTCTAGCTGAGAGTGAAATGGGCGCCAAGCAGGAGTTCACCAGCATCCCTGGGAGCTACTGGTGGGCGGTTATCTCCATGACCACAGTGGGCTACGGAGACATGGTGCCCAGAAGCATCCCTGGCCAGGTTGTGGCGCTCAGCAGCATCCTCAGCGGAATCCTCCTCATGGCTTTCCCTGTCACGTCCATCTTTCACACATTCTCTCGTTCCTACGTGGAGCTGAAGGAGGAGCAGAACCGGGCGCTGAGGCAGAAGCCGGACTCTCAGGACAGCACCAAGTCCCAGAACAGCGAGGACTCTCAGGAGACAGACAGCTACCACGGCATCACAGAAATCACAGCCTCGGCCATGCAGCAGAGGAAGTCCATAAAGGTCTGCTAAGATTAGAGCACCCATGCAAACTTGTAGCTGCTCTGTCTGTCTGTGTGGCAGCCTGGGAGGCCCTGACAGCCAGCACTGAGGCTTTAAAGATGACAGCAGCAGGATTGTCGACATGGAGGAGGTTTTTCTCCTCTGGAGCTAGAGGGCTCCGCTTTGATCATGTGAAACGCTTCTTCACTAGAGCCTATCTGCGTTTCACAGTTTTACAGAGGAGCCACAGAAGGCTTTTTTTCCCACAAAGTTGACTTTAAAATGGGTAACGAAACAATATTCTCCATTAAACACCTCAAATGAATATTAAGAAATGATTGCGATTCAGATTTGGGATGACTCCGAGGTAAAGGGAAATCTACAATGTTGTCATGTAGCTAGTTTCTTAACAATCAGACATGCAGTATGTGCTGTAGTTAGATAAAATTATGTCTATTATGTCTATGAAGGTCTTGGGTTTGATTCCTGGGGTCGACCAGGGTCTTTCTGTGTGGAGTTTGCATGTTCTCCCCGTGTTTGCGTGGGTTCTCTCCAGGCACTTTGGCTTCTTCCCACAGTCCAAAGACATGCAGTTAAGTTAATTGGAGACTCTAAATTGCCCATAGGTGTGAGTGAGAGTGTGAATGGTTGTCTCTGTATGTGTGGCCCTGCAATGGACTGGCGACCTGTCCAGGGTGTACCCTGCCTCTCACCTGTGTGACAGCTGGGATAGGCTCCAGCACACCATGACCCCTGCAGGGACTAAGTGGTTCAGAAAATGGATGGATGGATAATAATACAAAACTAATATCTGCTAAAGGGTTATAAAATGAGCTGGGAAGTTTGGTTAATTCATCTCTATATTACAGCACATATGGTGATGCTTTAAAAGAACATTTTGTGGGGGTACATTTTGGGAAATACATTAATGCTTTCCTTTGCTGATGAAAAGATGGATGCGTTATGATGGATGTGTGCTGAAACTGAAGTTACAGCCAATGTTAGTATAGCTTAGCTTGGCATAAAGAAAATTAGTTATTAGCTAACACAGCTTTGTCTGAAAGAAAAAATGAAACACTATCAGTAGCTCTTAAAAAATCCTTTAGGGAACAGTCAGTCAGTAAAACCACTCACTGACTGACAGGACTTTAAACCACATTTCACAGTGTTCATACATTAATGGAGTACACTAATATAAAGTACACTAATATGAATGGCCTTGAGGAGTTTGGTGAATTTATATTTATATATTAAATCTAACAGCAAGTTCACATCAGTTCTTGGATATGATGTCACCAGTTGATTTTTAGGAGAGTTGATGATTATATACAATAAAAACTGGTGGAACTATCAATTTGAAAAGTGATTATAGTATGTTGGTACTGATGCTGATGCTCTTGTCAAATATTGGTGATTAAAAGAATTTGAGAAAATCTTGAATCTAAATCAAACCAAATCCAGAAAAGAAAACTTTCTTTCCAAAGATAATCTACACATCCAAGAGTCTTTTAGATGTTGCAAATAATTTTCACAGTCTTGTATGGTTCCGTCACATCATTGCAAATACAGCACTTCATTTTTTTATTTTTACTTGGGTGCCTTTTACTTTGATGTGACACATTAAAACATCCCCAGCTTGTTGTCAAGTTGGAACTAAAGCAGCCTAAGAGCATGACATATGACAGAGCAAATGATTTCGATATTTTGAATATGCTGTGAATATGCTTAGTCTGCCAGCTCTGAATCGCAGTCACTGGATTAACTGAATCATTAAAAAGCATGAAAATAATACACAGAACACACTTAAAACTATTATAGCTACAATATTTAGGTTTTAATGAAATTGTTCTTTTGATGGGGAGCAGGTGAAGCAATGAGACATCATCTGAATAGAGCTCCAGTGCAAATGGATTTGTGCTTTGCGTCATAAATTCATAACCTAAGGAACAGTTTCTTTTGCAAAAATGTAATAAAGATTATAATGAACACAGTCCCATGTGGAGAGACTTTGATTTAAGAATTTATTATACACAAGAACACTTACATTTGCAAGACAGTGTGTGCTGTGCTTTTAGAACATCCTAAATTGGTTTGTCTGTGGTTTGGTTTATAGTTTCCTTCCACATCTGCTGTTAATAATAAATGAATTCTGTTTGCAGGAGTGGTAAAGGCTCTGTGCACTGTAAAACTGATAAATACTGACAGTGTTTCAATGACCTGTTCATCTTAGACTAAATAGGAGCATGTTCAGACAGTTCTATTCATCTTTACCACTGCAGGGTCAAGATCAGGCTAAAGGGAAACATAGAGCTGTTAGACTATGGCACACGTGTCCATAACAACATGAAAAAGAAGGCAGTGAAAAAGCTTAAACTTATTTAAGATCAAAATTCACTTTTCTTTTAGCTCTGTTTTAGTCTCCACCGTCCATATACCTGGCCTTTAAACATAATATTTCAGAGTAGCTACGTACGGTACTATTGTAATCTCACCCAGTGTTAAAAGGATTGACAATTTCATATTGTCTGTCACAGCTATCACATCTACTGTGTAGTGATATGTCTAATGGAAGCTGGTACTGGATGGATGCTACCATATCAGTGTTCTGCTCTTTGACGTGGAGAAAGAGGCAATCCAGCAACCCCAGCTTGTTATCTTAGATACCATTATATATGCCAATAGTCGGTCATACAAGTTATACAATAGTCACTCAATAATCCTAGTCAATCAATCTTGTCCTTATCAAATCTGCAATAGCTGATTTTGTAGGCCACTTGGGGGCAGCAGTAACAAATTGTGAACACTGACATACACTATAGTCCTGACCTCCACCCAACACTTTTGGGATGATTTTAAAGGGAGACTGCGAACCAGGCCTTCTTGCACAACATCAGTGCCTGACCTCCCAAATGCATTTCTAGAGGAATGGTCAAAAATTCCCATAAACACACTCCTAAACCTTGTGGAAAGCCAAGGTATGGCAATAAAGTGAACCACAGCCATTCCACCTTTCCTGGAACTTCTGCAAGTCTCCCTTACTCCTTTCCAACCAACAAGAACTTGGTACTAGCTCCGGGATGATGCTAGTGCTGGTTGAAAGATGGTTTAACTTGAGAAGTGTGTAAGAACTAGTTAGCTTTTCCACAGACACAGCCACTGCAGAGCCACGTCATTACAGTATGTCATATGTCCAGGGACTGCAATGATCTCTGGAAAGTTGGGGAAAGCAACTAAGAACATTTACCCAAGTAAATGTTACTTAAATACATTTTAATGTTACTTTACTTGAGTATTTCAATTTCATGTTACTTTTCACTAAACTGCACGATTAAGATAAATATTGTACTTTTTACTATAGTACATTTATTTAACAGTTTTAGTTACTCTGCAGATGCAAATTGTTAATGCAAATATAATCAGCTAATAAATTATGATGCATTTCTGTGGATGAACCACCTTGTACACAATGTGCGTACTGCGCATACTGGTTAAAATTAGCTCCACCTTTTCTTTTTTTTCCTATGTTTTTACTTTTTTTTGTACTTTTACTTTTGTAACACAACCAATTTAGGTCATTTACTAGTAACAGAATATTACAGTGTGGTATCCTTACTTTTACTTAAGTAAATAATTTGAGTACTTCTTCCACCACTGTCAGTGCATTTGTCTCATACATTCATTGATATGATTCATCCACACAGTTAAATTGAAACTGTGTGGGGATGAAACTTGCTATGAAGACCTGGGAAGCTGAGCAGAGGTGCAAATTCATATGATAATTCTCTGTGGGTTGAACACCACAAGCCACCGCCAGATTACAAACTGTAATGTGATACATTGCTGTGTCTAAAAATATTCCACTTGAGCAGCCCCAGACACTTTTTCCAAGTTTACACTGAAATAACTGGATTTAATATCAAAGTTTTGCAAGTAACTTTTACCTTAGATAAGTAAATCAGCAAGAATTCCCACTATCACATCTGGTTTGAAGGAGCTCTTTTAAAGAGGTTCGAGATGACACTGCTAATACATGCACAAGCACACTGGAGGATTTGCAAACTCTGTACCAGACTTTTTACAGTTTTAACACACAGGGAAGCTGTCTCACTCCCACTCATGTCCTCAAAGCACTGAGCACAATTGGGTTTAAATCAGATAAATTTTGAGCAGCATTTCTGTCAGTGCAAAAGGGTTGACTGGAAGTATTTTCTGTGCGTATATTGTATATAAGACATTCATACAGTATTTCTGTATAGTGCTGATTTTGTCAATATCTCACAGTTTTCTTTAACAGTATAACAATTTACAATACTAACAGTTAAAATGTAAAGGTCAATTGTGATTAACAAATATATGTACAATATGCAGGATGTATAACAGACACAACTTAGTGGCATGCTGTAGGCCCTTAAAAGAAGATGATTATGGATTTGGGTTTGCATTTAAAAAAATAATATAATTTCAAATTCATTTTTTATCATTTCTTTTCTGATTCATCTATTATCTGTGCACTGCCTCCTCCCAGTACCAGAGGAGAGCCTGATATTTAAACCTGGCATATTATAATTGATGTGCTTATTATTGCTTCAGATGACATATGTCCAGAGCACAAATAAGGCTCACTATAAGTGGACCCATTCTTCATTTCAGAATTCATGTCTGCCAGGGCTGCACCGCTGATGGGAGCAATGGTGAATGGCTGCACAACTGATGCAAACATCTCCATCAAGAAAACATGACGCATTAGTTTCCCGTTTCCTCTTTATTAGGTGAAAATGCCACGTAAAATTCTCATCAACACTCAAGGGCTGATGCATGTTGGACAACTGGCAGTGTAACAAAAATGAAATATGAACAGAAGTAACATAAAAAATAGAATAAAAACATTTTAAAAAATTTGGGAACATTAAACTTAGTATTTTAGATTCTATGGGAAAATACCTTCACATGATGAAATAAATGAGACAGATAATAGAAAAGACAAAGTAAAAAAAAAAGATTAAAATCAGATACATGGAATGAAAAAGTAAAACTCTGAGGTCATATTCGGTCCTGTTGAGCACAAACAGAACCTGTCAGGTGTCTCACATTATGCATGACAGTCACACTCACCACTGTCTGTCAATGACTTGCATTTGAAGATTATAAAAAGGTTACCAAATAAATAGGAGGCTAAATAAGTGCAAGCAAAACATGCACCTTCACTACGAAGAAACCAAGGAGTCACCTACTGTGTTTTTATATTCAAGTGGAGCAAAACAACTATTCATAGCCGTTCCCTTTTGTTCCACTGGGAACTAAAGGGAAGTTTCCATTTCTTCAGACTTGGAGGAGGAGGACAGAATCAGGTCTGCTTTAGTGCACAGTTCACTGAAGGGCTGACAGTCATACACCTCTTGGTTTGGCATTTCTATTCATCCCCGGAGAAAAATTACAAAACAACAACAATAACAAAGAAAACATTCAACGTGGCTGCTTCTGCTGCTTCAGGAAATTAACTTCTGATAAAACGACGATGGATACAACCTTCTAAAAGATCAGAAAATGGTACTGGATTTGCAGTATAAATAATAAACTGGTCAGTGCTGTTTGCTACTGGCAATTTGATGAAGGTGAAGATATGATTTTATGAACCATATTCAGCATTATCAGCTTGAAAAAGCTGAAGTAAAGCCACGATTCCTATTTCAGAATTTTCTAACCGATCTTAATTGTAACAGCAGAATAATTCCTGCACCTCAACAGCTATTTAATGACATCTGATATAATAATTACAGATAAAAGTGATGGTGCATCCACCTTGTACCTAGTTATAGAGTGGAAATAGAAGATTTTAACAGCTGCTGTATCTCCTACTTGGCAAAAAAAAAATAACAGAACTGTCACCAAACATGTGACAAAATGGCCGTTAAGAAACAATGCTGGTAGTTACATCTAAATAAACTCAATTTATTCTGCTAATTTAAGTTACACTTTGTTTGAATATAGTTTCACTTTTTACAGCTACACTATTCAACGCTTTTGTAGCAATATGTTCCTAAACTAATACTGTGGAGACGTTCTGGTGACGCCTCCCGTTAAATCAGACGATACATTTTTGAGGCCTGCCCTTATAACCAATCAGAGAATTTAAATGATTTCTGCTTCATTAGTAAATTTAAAGCTTCTTATTGATTGTAATTTGATAATGACTAATATCTGAAGGGCTGTACACAGAGTTGATTTCAAGTCTCATGCTACTAGTGGCTTAAACTGCATATTGTAGCTTTAATGAAGCGCTACAAATACAACACTACTAAATAGCTCATTTGTACAACTCAAATAGTGTGACTGCAAGGGAGGCAATGGGAGTAAGTAACTTACAATAATGCAACAGTAACAGTCCTCATTCAAAAAAATCAGTTTAGACTGAAAGAAAAGTGATACTATTTTGCAAATCAGTCTTTTTGCTCCCAACACAGAAATCATAAATTAGCTGTGACCAACTAGCAACCAACACAGTGAGCGTGTGTGTGTGTGCTGTGTTTGTGTTGCAGCCTATACTCCCATCTCAGAGCTCCACCTCTTTGTGTTATTTACTCCTCTCTTGCACAAACACAAAGCTAAAGAATGGTTTTGTTCAGATTTACACATTTTCAATTCACTTGTCAGTGCAACTGCACAATGACTAAATTTGGCTTAGTGTTGGGCCTGAACACACATTAAGCATACAGAGATCCTATCCATCTTTGTGGTGTAAAATTATACAAAAAATGTTAACAACGGCTTCAGTATAAAAACATTTGACAACCTGTGAAGGGCAAATACTTGTCATGATAATGACAACACATTTGGCCCCAGACAATAGATGGCTCTTAGGTCTTTTACAAAGTTTTATTTTCGCATATATCTGCTAGCCTCAAGACCGACTAACATATATATGACCAAGTGTTATTTAAAACCAATGCATTGCATTTAGAATTTTTCCTCTTTTGATAAACTTCAGCCAGCTCTTGTGTTTCATAGTTGAATTCCCAAAGACTGTGCCTTTGTGTCTGAACATGTGGCGAACATCTGTCCAACAAGTGGGAAACTGACCAGCATTTCTCCACTGTGCCGGGAAAAACAACTAAATAACAAATGTCATTTTGTACATTCAGCAGCGTTGTATATTAAGATTTTTTTGATTGATTCATACATTTATATTGCTGGTAAAGCAGCAAGCCATGTTTGAATGTGTGCATTTTTAAGGCAGACGGTCCATGCAACAATCATCAGCGTGTGTGGAACGATAAAAGCCGATCCACATTTCCTTGAGCACAGACTTCAGTGCATACATCTGCAGTCTATTTACACTGTGTATTCATGTATGTGCATAATATTCTCTACATGCACAGGTTGATTCAAGGTTAAATCCTTTGAGACGTCCGCTTTGCAAGACAAAAACGTACTGTTGCGTTGACAAGAAGTCGGTAGAATAATAAATAACACAAAGAAAGGTAACACGTGTCCTTCAGGTATCAGAGCGGAAACCAAGTGTTTGTGTGTTTATGTAAACCTCGAGGTTAAACTGACCATCCTGCATCATCTCGAGGTGCTTTGGTACTCATGTATGTTCATACTTCCTCTGGAAGTGCTTCCCCACTGCTGTGTTTGAGTGTCCTCGACCAGCTTGCAGAGGCTCTCAGAGGGCTTTGGCACTGGTGGTGTGGGAGACGGTGTGAGACACCGGCTTCTGTGGGTAGCGGCTGTAGTAGTAAACCTGGAACAGGATGGTTACGTCCACAAACACCTGCAGCAGACCACATATCCAGAACTGCACAGGAGCCTGGGTGAGCAGGAAGTAGCCTGTTTTAAAGGTGTCGCCACTGGTCCACATCAGCACCATCTTGATACTGTGAGGGAAGAGAGAGAGAACCGAGGATGAATTAATGAGAACAAAGGAAAGTTTTAAATATGTGACACATGAAACACATTACAGAATAAATAATAGTGTGAAAAAGAAAAACTGTAAAATATACATATGTCATTTTTTGTCAATAGTTTTACTTTTACTGGTAACTCATATTTCTTTTTATTATGTCACTGTATCTCATAATTTCACTTGAAAGTGGTGTTGTCTCAAAACCTTTAACCATGTGAACTCAATGACTGCTACCACCTAACTCTTGTTTACAAGAGCAACAACACTCATGAAACTTCGAAATAAACGATCAATTGGTAGAGCAGTCAATAAACCCCAGGATCTGTGGTTTGACTCCCACTACACCAAAACCCTGTAATATCACCATTGTGTATGTTCCCCTGTGCAACAACTTCCCAGATATAGTTTATTTCCATGTGGTTTTGATATGTTTTTGCTCTGTTCAAATTCAATTTGGTTGCCGACAGCAGATGTTAATGAGAGTAGGAGAAGTGGTCAGAGAAATACAATATCAGTTCAGGCAAGAAGGAGTAGCTAATTTGCCACAATAACAACCATGGGAAGTTGAAATAATGAATCTTATGAGTGCAAAAGCTTCTCATCAGCTCTGCATCCTGTGGCACATTTCTGACTAGAAAACTTATAACAGCCATTCCAGTACAGGCTGGGCTGAGTGTTCACAGGGTGGCTCATGAGACGTCTCAGGGGACGAGTTTTAAAGTAAAATTAACAAAATATGTTTTAGAAGCTGGAGAAAAGCACCCATCTAATTTGTGAAGGCTTAGTTCCTTTAAGCATTATCTCTGTCCTCTCACTGGCACTAAGAATCACTGTGAACTCAACTAATGAGATGGAAAAGGAAGTCTAATGAGCACACATGAAACATAAGAAACGAGTCAAGCCCTGCGGTCCAAACACAGAACTTTACTTATGTCATCCACTACAAAAGACTAAGACACAGTATACAAGTGTACTGAGAAACTACGGAGAGATCATCTCTAAAAGCCCTTTAAGAACGTTGCTGCTGGCTGTTATGGGTGTTTTCTGCACCATTCTATGACAGCATCAACACATGCAGTTTTTTCCTAAAAAACTTTTATTTTCTGCTTGAGGCAGGAATACATGTAGGCAATGCTGACAAAGAAAGGACTGAGCCAGCACTGTGTGTACAGTGCACCCGTGTGCAGATACACACTCTCTTTAGATGTGCTTCCTAAAGCAACCTGCCTACAACACTAACACAAAAATCCTTTCACTCAAGCGTGTCGGTTTGGCTGGTCAGCGCTATTGAATCAGCTTGGATGGAGGTTTTATTTTTTTTGTTGTTGTCACTTAGCCAAGCACCTCTGTGAATTAAAAGGGTTGGTTTGGTCTGGTCAGGTGGTATCTACACTTGCAGACAGTTGTTTTTTCTTTTTTTTTTGGCCATGTTTAGTGATATGTCTTTGAGATTTCTGCAACCACACCAGTATGGGCAATACCATTGGCTGGTGTTGTCGTTAAATTTACAACTTTATGTTGTCACTGACTCTTGTGGATCCTCAGATGGAGCATCCTGAAATAAACATGTCACAGACCAAAGCTTTTGCAGCAGGAGAAAAAGGTGATGAAGGTGTGACAGATTTGTGCCTTTACAGGAAAAGTCCTGGTGTGGAGCAACATCATCCAGTGGTTTGCATTTATGTAATTTTGATACCCAGAGAGGCAGTTTATGTTCAGTCATCTTAATCACTTGGAGCCAGGACCCTCCAGCAGTGCAGGCTGCTGCTTTTCACGCTCTGGAAACATGACCCAGTACCTCTGACCAAAATGTAGCCTAGCGTACAGAAACCAATGCTGAAGAATGAATCTGCCTAATACCCAGCCACAGCTAATTACTGCTCTCTCTGCGTATGAAGGCAGGCATCTCTTATAATTGCACCCCTTTTGGTGTCAGGTGTGAAAATGGAAGCTGAGGTCTAGTCCAATGACACATTAACACTTCAGAATTATAATAAACAGTCAAAACTACTTCTACAACTGTGTAAACAAAGCAATTTGGTTGGGACGGGGTTAAGTCTAGGAACAAAAACATTGTTGGGATTAATGAATAATTACAGCTTCTAATGTGGCTGGCTATAATAATTGCAACACACAGTTGTTTCATAGTGAACTTAAACTCCAGTCTCTTGTGAAAAAATGGCCCGTCAGTGTCCCCCTTTTAGAGGAAGACCATCTCAACAGGTCTTTTATACTGTATAATATTACTGCACTGACATTCTGACAACCATCTCATTCTTCCTCTACAAAGAAACATTACTATTAGTCAGATATTCAGCTCCTCCTCTCAAAACAAACCCAGCAAGTGCTTTTGTTAAAATGGGAGTGAATCCAGTTTCTGAATCACTGACAAAAACTACATTAAAACGTAATGACTAGAGATTTACTCAAACTAATACACTTAAGGTAAATCAAAATTACATAGAAAAAAATTATTGACTTTTTTTTTTCTTAAGCCAGCATCCAGTGGCTGGCAGCAACATTGTGCTAGAAGGTACTTCTGTATTGGCTACACCTTCCAGTCTGTCTATTTTTTAGCCTCACTGGCAAAGCAAAGATCTCTGCTTGCATTATTCATGCTTTCAGCTTCACTCTATCAACTTAACCCTTCTCATTTGTAATCCCAATTTGTGCAAACTTTGCTATTTTCATTATACTTCTCTTCTTACTTTTACCAACTTTCCCTCTGTAGCATCTCCTAATGTTCCTACTGGTTTTCATTTTCACATTCTTTTTTCAGAAGCCCACTCACTACTGCACCTTCTCGCTTTCTCCCCTTGCATTCATCTTCCCACCACCTCCTTCCACAGTCTCCTCTCTTCTCTCTATACCTGTTTGCTTTTGCCTCCCTTCCTGCACAACCACCTCACACTCCTCTCTCTCAGTAAGAAGCTTGTTAGCTCTGTGGAAAGAGACCTTCACTCCTCCGTCCTCACTCCTCTTCTCCCCACAATTCCCTAGTAGCTGACGTCTGAGTTATGACAATCTGTATCTTAAGGTAAAAATGAGAGAGGCTGGTGTTTGTGTGATTGATCAATTCCTCAACTGGTTCCCTAGTAATAGGTAACACAGGGAGAACCAAAGAAATAAGTGTAAACATATCTGGCTACTTCTTTGTCATCTTCTGAGACGTATACACAGGTAAAGAAGAGAGAAAGAACACTGAGCTATAGGCTTAAAACACAGTGGTGAGGAAGTGGCACTGCAATGGACAATGCTGCTTGCAGATGCACTGTGTAGCAACACAGCCTTTATATTTGTATAAACCACATATTTTGAATTTTGAGGCAACATGAATGAATAGACAAAGAACCACAAGTGCTTTGGAAATGCTTCATAGCTAAAATGACCAAAGCAAAAACAGTCCTACTACATTCCCAATTCAAAAAACGTCTACATAAAAACAGAATGCAATGATGTGCAAATCTCATAAACCAATATGTTACTCACAGGAGGACACAGAAAACAAATGTTTAAACTGAGAAACTGTACCATATTAGAAAAAAATAAAAATTGAGGCAGCAAACATCTCAAAAAAGTTGAGACATAGGATTCTATTATTTGCCCAAAAGTCTTGAGGGACAATTAATTGTCCCTCAAGACTTTTAGGCTAATATTCCGTGGACTGACAAAAGTTTTCTTATTGGATCGTGTGTGTCCCGTTACATTGGGCATAAACAACAATAATAAGACAATAACACAGCATTTTATAAAAAGAACATCATATCAACAGTCAAACATAGTAGTGGGTGGTGGTAGTGTGATGGTCTGGGGCTGCTTTGCATCTTCAGGACCTGGACAACTTGGAACCATAAAATCCTGAAGTCCATCAGCTCGTGACCTCAGCAGGACAATGAACTGAAACACACCAGCAAGTTCCCCTCTAAATGGCCCAAAAAAAAAAAAAAAAGAAAGAAAATGTAGCTGCATGGCTGTTAAAACAGGGCCAGGCAGGTTTGTTGTTAAAATCATAATTTAAAAACTGCATTTTGTTGTATCTTTACAAGTTATCAAGTTATTTTTTTTGATGATCTGAATCATTTAGGTGTAACAAATATGCTAAAAAAACAAACAAAAAAATTACCCTTTTCCATTTCCACCTCTCACTCTCTAAAGGCACATGTTCTATAGCAACATTTTACTGAACCCAGTATTGAGAAGAGGATGTTTCATCAAAACTCTAAAGCTGAGTTGAGCATTGAAGCTGCCGTTTCTTCTCTCCAAGAGATCTCTTTCTCTGCTAGGCACACTTGGGCTACAGCAAATTGATTTATGTAAATTAAGTTTGTGAATTTCAAATGTATACTTTTTTATTACCAAATTCTCTTTTTGTGCTTGAACACACAGTAGTTGCTTGCTGAGCTATGGCAGAGAGACAGCCACAGAAAACGTATAAACACAGGTGGTGCTGTGTGTCCACCACAGACATAGGATGTATTATTTGGAGCCAGGTCAGAAAAATGTGAAAGTAGAAAAGAGTTTGGGAATGGTTACTTTGAAACTATGCAACACTTACATTTTGCAGAGGTCTGAGCTTTGCTGTCCTGGGCTCAAACTCATCATTCAATTTTCCATCAATATAGAGAGTCTGGACCGTAACTGAATTATCTTGCACAAGTTGTACTTGCTTTGAGTTTCATATAAAAATAACATGCGCATGAAATGCTTTGTGAGAGTAGATGGAACTTTTTTTGACATTCATTTAGCAGCTCTTTGTCCTTTCTGTGTCCTGCTTGTGTGTAATTGCATTGTGGGGGAAAAAGATCCATGACATCCAAAAAGCAAAGCTGGTCCCTGACAAAATAAGACTTCAATTCCATCAGTAAATCTTGACAGGGTTTTCACCCTGAAGGAATAAAAACAATCATTTTCATGTGAGAAAGAGAAACAGGCCCCTGAGTGATGTGGGCAGATGGAGGGTTGGACAGACGATCTGAAGGTTCTCCAGCTGCACTGATCCTCTGCAAGGAGCTGAAGCCGCTCTGTTCTGCATGCACCCAGCCAGTGGGGTGACAGCCTGGCACTATCAGTAGTCAGTGCAGATCTATCACAGCACGCAACTCTCTCTTAGTGTGTGTGTGTGTGTGTGTGTGTGTGTGTGTGTGTGTGTGTAGCAGCGTGCAGTCTAAATAAGGCTCTGGCACTTTTACCTAGCATACTGGGATACAGCTCAAGACCACAGGCCTTATAAGGCAGCAGTTGGCTCTGTTGATGTCCCATTTCCCTGTTTTGTGTTTGTCTGCTTGTGAGAATGTGTGTACTTTCTGTCTGTGTTGTTGTATTGTATTTGTTTTATGGCAGGCTGGTCAGTATCATTATGTACCTGGCTCAGAATACCAGCATTCAGAAAACTATTAACACAAAACCTTCAACAACTCTTCATCTCACGCACGGCACATTCTCACAGACTCAGACCAATGTTCCACATATATTACACACATATTTGTCTTCGCAGGTTTTTAAAGTAGCTCTGGCTGACAACGTCTCACTCGGCTCCAAATCCAGTTTCAACCACATTAGGGATTCTTTACATTCCTACATTATGAAAGAGAAAAACAATGAACGGATATCCTATGGACATTAACAACATCTGTTTTCAAATATCATTAGCTGTCAAAGATACTAGTTATACTAAATAGTTAACAATGGTATTTAATTATAAAGAAAAAAGAAAGGTGAGCGAAATTATATATATTTGCTAACATAATTTCTAAATGTCCAAAAACTAATTATGACAACTAAACATTTGACAGTTTGCAAGTTGTCAACAAAAGGCCATGTTTAGTTTCAGCTAATGTTAGTATCTCTTTTCTGTTCTTTAATGGTTTATCTGGGAACACAAGCTAATGGTTATTTTGCCAAACACATCATTTAGTTTAAATATATACTGTAGTAAAAGATAAAAGTAAAAGGCTAACCTCTCTTGTTTACCTTGTTGATCATATAAACATATTATGTTCGAATTAAATAATAGTCTTCTCTTACATTTTCCTTCTTGCACTTCATCTAATACTAGAGCGAACAAGCTCTACCCTGTTCCTTTATTTCTGTGTTCTGGGTCGGGTGTTTAACACACACAAGTTTAGCATCACTGCATATGAAGTTGGATCAAAACACAGAGAGAGACTAATCTAAGCTGGGACCTTGAGGATCATCCGAATCTTCCCGTTGCCAGTTCTTCCAGTCTTTTCTACACAACAACAACGAGAGCGGTGGACGGAACAGGAGAGGGAGAGACCGAGAGCAGTGATGGGAAAATAAACGAAAGCTGATTAATAATGGCTGCATTAATATGTTTATTTGTCTGGGTGATGTTGTCTGTGAGTGAAGATGGCTCCTATGAAAGAGCAGTTCTCATTAAGGCATTTTTCATGAAAACAACCAGGTCTTCGGCTGTGTTTCCATCATTGGTAATGATCACTTGTCCTTTTAAATGTATAGGCCTCTGTGTGCCTGCTTATTACAGGATTAATGTCAGGAGGACCTTTACTAATATTTAGTGATGGCTGTCATTTGAGCTGGACATTTCAACTCTAAATGCCTTGAAATGAGAAGCCTGGATTTGTCCAAGTACATAACTATGTGAGGCAAGCAGCAGGGGTCTGAGTGTCTGCTGGCCACTTTAATAACATCACCTCTGGTGCTGACTGTCAGTGAAGTCAGCAAGCTGCTTCTAAATCAAATGCAGTCACATCCCCCTTCACTGCTGTCCACACTGTTTGAGTTAACATTCACCATAGAGAGCTATAATTTTATAACTGACCTATCAACACGACACAGACTTCAACACACATTTCTCTGACCATACAGAAATATGAAATTTTCACAAAAATGACTACCTAGTTATTAATGTTTTAAATGGTAAATATTTCACTGTCGTCGTTATTAATGGCAAATGTGCTGTGAAAGCATGAGTTTTACATGGACACAACAGAGAACAGCACTGTCCTCTATTTCACAATGTAGGGTGGTATTAATGCAATTCTCTATGGACCCATTATGGCGACAGAGTAGTAACTGGTGTCGAACAGCATCAGGAAGGTTAATGGACAATTGGACAAATGCCTTTAACAACTTCCTCATGGGACAAACACCTCCGGTTCAGGACTCATCGCTGTCCCTCTGAACTCCATCCATATTTCATTATTAAAAACTGCTTTGCTACTGCCTGTCAGTGTTTTATGATGCAGTTCCTGTGCAACACACCAGCCTCCTCCTTTTAGCCTCCTCCAGCTGCATCCTCTGGGTAAATATGGTGTTGAATATGCAAGTAGTGGGAAGTGGCCTGACACATGGTCCAGTGGGAATGGGGGTGCACTGGCAAGGCTGTTAATTGGGAGGGAGTCAGCGTGGTAGTTTTCCATGTGGACGTGCTGTACGGGATCTGATTGATTTCTTTATTTTGTTCCTGGCAGTTACAGGAAAGGTAGTCTGCTTTTTCTCTTCCATTAGCTATTGTCTCTGCATGTGGGCTTATTCATTCACACATTCATTCATTCCTAAAGCGTCAACTTAAGATCCATTACCTGATCTGAACCCTGTATAGAGTCCTTAAAAAAACCCTTTAAATCATTCTTTTTTTGCTTCATATATATATATGAAACCTTGAACGAAATGCTGAGGTAAAGTAACCTAGCAACAGCTTGCCAGACTCAACAGGTTGAGCAGAGAGGGAGGAGAGGACATAAACAATAAAGAGAACTGGAAATGACAACATCCTCTCTCTTGGGCAGCTGTATCTGCACTGGCTGTTGGCTGAAGAATATGTTCCAAGGTAAGACAAAAGATCTGACAAGCAGTGCTGACATGAAGCATCGTGTTTCACGTTGGCTGGGTTTCTCAATGTATTAGAATGAGTTTAGCGTTATTTAAGTCAAATCTTAAATCGCACAAGATTATGTAGCTAATATTAGGTAATACAGTTCCTGCTGTAAAACTGTGACTAGTTCCCATCACAACAGTCCACAGTGGTCTTTTCCACAGGGCTATACAAAAAGCAACAGGACAAAATGTAAATGTAAATCTGGAAACTAACTGTGACTATAACAGATAATCTACACTTCACATCATTCTGCTATGGAGCACTAATGTTTCTGGCCACCACATTCTCAAAAATTACAAACAAAATATAAGAAGCTCTAAATATAACACACCCCATTACAACACCACCACCCACTGTGACCTCAGTAATAAACATGTATTAGTAAACAGTAATAAATGTGGAAAAATTTGCATCTTTCTGACAGTTTCAACAAAAATGGAGAAATTACAAGCTTGTAAAAGTAGAAGTCATGGCAGAGCTGCTGTGTAAGATCACATTAGACTGTAGAGGTGTACCTAAAGTAATGGCCAGTGGGTGGTTTAATACAACATTTTGCATTAAAGACTGTTGTTGCTAAAACAGTTTTTAGTTTTACATTATACTATATGTGCCCAGTGTTTTCTTCTGTAACAGCCATTCCACTTTCTGCAGTTGCCTGTTTACATACTAGCTTTTGATAATGGTGCAGTCCACCACACAGCTAATTGCCTTTATGAGCATGAACACATAAGCTGATTCACATTAAAGCCAACAGTGTAACACAAGGTGACTTTTATGGTGTGAGCAAGATTGAATTACTTTCAGCACGTTCTGAAAGATAGATGATTTAAATTTTCTTACATTTTGTAACAGAGATTTTGGTTTGGAAAAAATGTTCAGCATGATATAATTTTTCCACTGTCTTCTTTATACATACTGAAATCAAACTAATAATGTAAACAGTTTAACAGGTCAGTTTGGCTCTTGCATTAAGGGCTTTGCACATTAGACCTTTGTTGTGAAAACAAGGCCAAAGCAGCTACAAAATCCCTTAAAGCCTTTAAAAGATTATTTACACAAGTATAATCTCTGTGTGTACAAGATTAGAGATTAAACACTGCTACTGGGCAATTTGCCACTTATCCGTGAATTCTATCCTCATGGTTATTTGGTCAAATGCAGACGACACAATACTTCCTGCTACACTGGATTTGACAGCAACAAATTGTTGTGCTCTATAAACATCAATGGCGATCATTAGGTCTTACTATCAGGCCTCGTGAACAAAAGTGAAATTGCTTTTTCTACATGCTTCAACAATTGCACAGAAAGAAATCCATGAAGAACATGGTGCGAGCACGCACGCGCACACACACACACACGCACACACACACACGCACACACACACACGCACACACACACACGCACACACACAGACACACACGCCCCAAAACAGACCATAATGCAACTGAAGCCACAGAAAATGCTCTTTGAGTACAGTAAACAGACAAAACCATAGATATTTTTCAACACTGATTCCTATATGTTCACACCAATTGGAACCATATTTACAAAGACACCAGCTCATCACAAGACCATAAAATCCATTAAACTTAAGTAGTAAAAGTGTAAAAGTGGTGCATTTGTTCTGCAAGGGCACACTGTGTAGAGCTTCACGGACAACAAGGGTGGTAAACAGAGGGTCAGATGGTAGGAAGTACCAAAAAAAGAAAGAAAGAAAAATCAAAAATACATAAGGCATGGGGCAGAGAGGGTATGGAAAGGCCCAGCGTGGGAGCTGTCATGGCCGGTTAAGTGAACAGGCAGCCCTGCTGGAGCTCTGTTATCTGTTTGCTGCAGAAAGCCAACCAGCAGTGGGGGGGACACACTCCTCCGAGGCAGGACACACACTGCGAGAAAGCTTTTTAATCAGGCCTGTGTGCACGCACATCCTAAACGCACACATCTTTAAACACATAATCAGTCAATCCTTTCCAATTACTTTTTTACAACTTTAACATTTTTCTGTCACTTTGAAACCATCACTTGAGGCGCTTTTAAAACCTCCGTACATTATGCCTCATTCTTTTTCATTAACTGTAGCACTGTACAATTAAAGCTGTGTGTACGATTTGGAAGAGCAGTTTCCGTTATTGGCTGCAGCTCAGAAAGTAGGCGGCATCGATTCTGAAACCGTATATGTCTTCAAAAATCAATTTTACGTCAAAGCCTCTAATTACAGCCCGAAACTTGAGGCAAATCAGTATTAATGAGCCCCAGCGATATGTTAGCAATAGATACAGTAAGACAGAATACCTCATTAGCATATTGATTTTCAGAGAAGCTTCAGTGGTGCAGTTGTCATTTTAACGTAATAAATAGTTGTCAAGAACCCTGTCTTTACTTTCTGCTCGACAGGTGCCAGAAATACTTAATAAGCACGTGTCAGGGTTAATGATTGTATGCAAGACAATGTAATCTGGAGCCATTACTCACAACTGAGTGCTGCGTGTGATAGAAGTGGCACTCTTCAGGGTAGAGATGTTATCATTAATCAGGGATACAACAAGCTCTGTTTTGATCTGCATCTGACTGACTCTTCATGAATTATACCTCAAACAGCTGAGAAAAAACAGGGACGGAAAATAACTTTGCTGCTTTCAAACAGCGTTTACACTGAGCGGTGTATTGGCTGTTAACAGGAAAGAAAACTACATGCTGTTATTCTTAAAGGCCCGAGGACCAAAATGACCCAAAAAAACCTGTTCCATTCGCAGTGAAGAGGTTTGTCTCTCAGTTTCTGTCACTGAAGTTTTTCTCATATCATTCAAAATTGGTATTTCCTACTGGAAATACTGTTTAGATGGTGCTTTCCTCATTTCCTCAAGCTGTTCCCCTCTGTACAGGACAGTTAGTGCTTTTCCATGCACTGTATGTGAAATATACCTAGATATGAAATAATTATGAGGATGAATTAACTAATTTTTATTAACAAAAACACAGCCACAAATCTTTGATCCATGTCCTTCATAATGACTTTCAATTTTCAATTTTCAATTTTTCAGTTTCAATTTTGTAGGCTACAACAGGAAGTGACGAGTAAACTAAACATTTAAGAACTAGAACAAGCCGTTTATCTCCTGATTTAGTATGAAGCTGTGTGGAGGATGGAACTGGACGATAACACAGCTGATCACTGTTGTTCATATCAGTACCAAGCAACTAATCCATTAAAAAAGTCAGACGGTATGCATCACATTTACCATTTGCATTTAGTCATTTGGCAGACGCTTTTTTCCAAAGCGACTTACAGGTACGGTACAAAGCAAGAAAAAAATCTAAGTCGGGGAGAAAAACTTTAAAGCAAAGTTTATCAGAAATCATATAATGCATACATCATATATATATATATATATAGACTGAAAAACCTGGCAGCTTGTGCGATTGCTGCATCTGATATCCCATCCAATCCAGTATTTTATTAGACCCCCTTTGCAAAACATAATGTTAACATACATGAGAACCCAAATGTGTCTTAAGTACAATATGCAACTTAAGCTAGCTCTAGCATGAGACCGAAAATCAATAAGCTCTACTCTGCCTGGCCCCTCCAGACTCGAAATATGTTTTTCTCTCCTGTTATAACCAAAGGGATTGTGGTTGTGTTTCACTTTTTGTTTAAATCCTTCTAATCACTGAACAATGTACGCTAGGGAAGCAAAAATTGTTTATTATTTTGACTTGTGATAAGCAGAATTAATATCGACTCAAGTAACTACAGAAATAAGATGACACATTCTGGCATGAAAAATTCCATGTGTGTTTTAGGGAATAGTTACCTCTGAGGAACTAATAATCTTCATAGCTTGTTTAAAATGTTGAGATGCCTGGAGTGTACTGCTAAATTACACTGTCTGTGCCCTGACCCTCCACTCTTACTGTATATCTGTTTCTGTTGTTCCTCCTAAAGGCTGAAGGCTGACATGAATGAAAGTCTCTGTGAATAATAACATAACAAGCTAAAATGAACCATACTGAATTCATACCTCATGCCCTCAGTTGACTTGTTCTGATAATTGCAGTAGAGCTGTGGTGTGCCCAGCATTGCTTCAGTGAAGACAGCTAGGAAGCCCAGGGTCTCCACAAACAGCGAAGAGTCCAGGAGGAGGTAGGTGATGTAGGCCGCCACCAGTGTGAAGGTCAGCACGCACTGCACGTAGTCCACAAAGCGACTCCATGACCAGAAGTAGTTCCAGTCAAAGTCTAAAGGTGCACAACGTATAGAAAGCACAAATTAGTCACTCGAGGAAATGCAGATAAGAACATAAGCATCTGGCCAATATGGGCAGACTCACAGAAACACTACTGGATGTTTACTAGCTACAGTACTGTGGTTCCTGGCTGAATCATTTTGGCTCCTACTCAGACATAAATCACAGTAGCATTTGAGTGCAAACTAAGTTGTGCTAGAGCTCAATACAGAAAACAGAATATGTTCACTTTTTAAAAATTGCACTTTGTGCTGATTAGACACGTAATTGTAATCAGCCTGGGAAAATGGTTACATAAGGTCCTCTGTGGCTCTGAAGGGCTCTCTGAAATGTAGCAAAATGACCCTGATGATGTCATGAAGGTTGTCAAAAACAAGCAGCACAGACGGGGAGGGTTAAATAAGTGCCATTTACTCACAGCCTTAAACGTTATGCTCAGAGCTGTAGTCCGATAGTGAAGGAAACTCTTTAACTTTCGTAACACTTACATTATGGTTACAATTTCAGTTCAAACAGTCAGCTGTGAGATGATACTATACTCTATTATTATTAGTATTCACCTGCAATCACATTTCTTCCCTCACATCTCATTTTGCAGCACCGAAGAAAAAAAAAAAAAAAGATCTCTTAATCACCTCTGTTCTTTTTTTGACCCATGCCTGTTTGATAAGTGAAACCAAAAATTCTTATTATTAATTTTTTTTTATCTACCTTCACACTTCGGCTGCAAATATTAACATGACTTCAACAATTATTGTATTCAGGAAAAAAGACACAGGGGTAACACTGTATGGTAAGGACATATGTATTATCATAATTTCATGCATGATATACATCAGGAACTATCAGGGACTATGACAAGAATTAGCAGTATCTCTTGCATGTGTTAATACAACTTTCTGTTTTTCCTGTTGGCTTATCCTGTGTTGACAAACATACATTTGGCACAAGTTTTATATCAGGCACTTTTCTTAACGCAACTCTCTCTCTGGGGCCGGCACCAAGAGAGCACTGGCTTGTCAAACCTCAGTGGCTGGGGCTTAGTGGGGTTTTAGTGGTTCCGTGTAAGTTCAGCATCTTGTCCAGGGACACTTTAATGACAAGCGAATTCAATTAGCAAGCATTCTTCAATTAAAATGACATAACTTACTGTTGGAAATATATGATCTAAGGCAATAGTTCAATTAACTGCCTTCTTTTTTTTTTTTTTCTTTTTTTTTTAAACAAAGCAAATGTAGAAATAATTTATGCATTAGCTGAATATTGTGTACAACCCAGTCCATGCTCAATACCATATTTTGTGTATTTCACCAAAAAATGTGTCTCTACTTTGCTGGAATTATACATTTGTAAATATTCTGAAAGAGTTAAAGAGTTAGATAAATAGATTAATACAATTTAAATTAATACTGGTTGAGACATAAAAAATAAAATCTACACAATTAACTGGTGAAATACAAATATGTATATATTTAACTTGCATTCAATATCTAAATACACAGAAAGACTGACTTAGAAAGCATAAAACACTGCAGGCCACCACTTTTACCACCGCCTCTTCTATTAGGAGGGCCACAAACATAAAGCCTTGATAAGGTAAAGCTTAGATTACAACTCTTGCAATGCAGCTAAGGGAAGAAGATATGAACATCATTAATAACTCTGATGTCATAATGGCTCATATACATTGATTGTAGCATTAATTAATGTATTGTTCTTGCACTGACACATGCAGTAAGTACTGGTAAATCTTGTGAAGTCCTGATAGTTCATGTAGTATTACATGCATGAATTCATGATAATTGACGTACTCTTATCATCAAGTTATTCAGCGTTGTAACTGTGCATGTTTTTGATTGATTCTCATTCAGAAAAGCTTTTAACTGAAGAATCTTCAGGGAGGAGTCTTCGTGAAAAAGTGGGGATGTGATGAAAAGCCCTGATGGAAGTTCATGGTCAGCTGAGGTTACTGTATTTTCCATGCAGTGTTAATGGGCTGGTTGAATGATCTCAATCCTGTTTCAACTCAATTAAGAGTTCCTTTACCCAAACAAATTATTATAGACTCTCAGTCCAAAATGTTAGCTTCCTGTAGTAGGTAATAGGCATATTGATAATCATACTGTGATCATATCTCAAGGCTATAAAGTGTCAAATGCCTCAGGTACTGGTTTAACTGTAACTTATAAGGAACAGGCTCTATAAGCAATATTAAACCTGTGATCTTCAGCTTCTCTTTACAAGACGAGTACTGTGAAAAACTACACATGTAGCAGCTGGTTTAATGGGAAAATTGAAAGAGTTTGTCATGAAAATCTAATCATGGCTGAGAGCTAAAGCTATTGTTGCAACGCTATATCTTAAATGGGATTTCTACTAGCCTCAAATGCAATAGAGACGAGCCGTTTAATCATGTTTAAATGAGGCTTTCCTTATGTAAAAGGAATCTAAGAGGACCTACAGTAGAGTCATTCAGACAATGGACTATATGGTAGATGAAGCAAAAAAGAAAAACGTTGTTTCAAATAATTTCACCACTAAACTTGATGTTTTCCAGCTTAATAAAACCGGATGTGAAAGAATACAAGCATTCTTGACATTTGAGTTTATAATTAAATGAAATCTGGTTTCATTTGAGAATTAAGGCTGATTGTGACATTTAGATGACATTTCAAAATAAGCATGCAATAGCACACACACATGCTTGGAAGATACCTTGGCTTTGCGAGGCTATGTCGATTCAATTGTTTCTTTTTGCCAGACAAGATAAACAAATCTCATAAATGTAACTGAATAAATCTCAGACAGTGCAAATCAGATCACAGCCTTCTGTCAACCCACCACACACTCTGCAAAGCCACTGCAAAACCAAACGGAGGATGACAAAAGAGTGAAACATTGAACCAGAACAAGCAACAGAAGTTCTTATAATATTTAACATGGCATGAATTTCAGTAAGCACGGCTCTGAGCACAAACAATATCCCTTTAGAGTTGTTATACTGTATGTACTACATAGCAGTAGATTTTGTAGGTGTTGTGGCTGCAGCTGAAAGGCATAGCTATGGAGTCCTACTCCTCAGCACAGCCAGAGGACTGTGAATTCGAGCCAGCTAGTGTCAGGCTGTCGCTGCCTGATAACAGCCAAACACATGGGAAGTAATCGAGCGCAACCGGGCCACGTTCAGTGCCAACCTAGCTGCTAAAGGCACGCAGGGTTTCACACTAACAAATCTGAATATATGCTAGTTAGATGATGATACAACTGGACACTAGATTGTAAACACAAAGTTGTATGTGGTAGCAGTATGAACATAGTTAGCTAGCTAGCAGTATGATACACGTAGCTGCGCTTTTAGAGCAAAGACCAAGAAAACTTAACATATGTTAAGAAATTAACTGGACAGTGTTTGTCAGGTATCCATAAACACAGCTCTAAATGAAGGCTAATCTTGTTTCATTGCCACTAGGTGCATAAATAACCATGTGTTAGCTGTAGCAACTCCACTGTGGATCTGTTAGCTGATGAGGAAATTATTAGATCAGTAGTCGTGTTCCATACACACACAGTGTTAGTTTGCTAAAATAAACAGTAGGTTTTGACCTACTGAAATAAATAAAGTAGAGATTACTTCTTTCTTACATATTAGCCAAGTCTTTCTAAACAGCAAGGTTCTCAATATTTTTACCTTCCTAAATTTAAATGTAATAACATCACATCAAACTTCTTGATAAGGCATTTTTATATGTTTTGTTTTGTTTCTTGGAAAGCCAACATTAGGGTGTTAACTTATCTCAATGATGCTAATGGCTGCTAAGACTGCATGAGCACAGCCATGTTCCAAGTTCCTAAAAATAAAAATAGCGTTTTTAAAACTCTTCAGTTTAGCCTTCTCTGGAAGTGGAGCCTGGAGGAAGAGAGATATTGGATGACATTTCCACTGTGGTGAAATTAAAGATTTTTTTCCCCAAGTTAATTTGGTGGTCGAGGATTCTGCACAGTACACTTTAATAAACACATTTGGCTTTAACAAAAAAAAAGGCAATACTTTGATTATATCATGCTTTTGAACTATACGTGTCTCAGCTTCAGTCTGTGGCAGTAGATATGCTCCTGTGTGCCAGCAACATACTGTCTTTATCTCTTAATCCTGCGTGTCCAGACATTTAAGATACAAGTGGACAAATCTCCCATCAATTCGGAGCAGATGATAATAACATTTTTTAGGCACAATTGTTTGCACGTTTCACATGGTTTGACAGTTGTTTATCACAGTGCTGTACCTCAGCCTTCCCCTGGCTCTTGCTGTGCCACTCCAATTCCCTGAAGCATTCTCCTCTTACTCTTTAATGCCTGATGCGCACAATAAGTTTCATGTGGTGGCTAAACATCTTGTGCACAGTTCATTTTAAAGTCCCAGAGACATGTAGTACACATGTAGGAAGACATGGATCAGAGTTGAGACAGGTCTACGAGTGTGTCTGAAATAATGGTTTGGTGTCACTCAAAAGCACCCATGGGAGAAGCAGCATTATTGTGAAAAACAGCCTCAGAAATTGAACGTTTTGGGTTTCAACAAGCTTCAATTTCTGGAATTTGGACAGGGAGCTTTTTCACAATGACTTTCAGTGCCAAGCAAAAGCATAGCAACTCCTGTGCACTGCCACCAAGACTAAATGCTATGTCTCTTCTATAAAAGGGCTGGGGCTAAACGTTAGGCTTTTGCATCCCCTTAGGGAAATGATAACTGCATCTACAGGATAAGGTGATGGATTCTATGCTGCCACACCTAATGAGGCCACAGGTATAGACCCCCATGTGACCAGAATGAGTGATGAGCCAAATTCAAACACCATAAAGAAATGGAATTTGCTTGTACTGCCATGTATCTCTGTAACATCATTAAGCCAGTATATCTATGGCTATGGCATCACTCAGTCATTGTAATATAATCAACATAACCGCAGATGTGTTTTTGAGAAAGCCACAGCCAGCAGGGGAAGAGAGCATTTCACATTTTCTGTGGAAGTTATCAAAAAGTTTCCTTTGCAAGTTGTTATTAAAAAACACACCAGAGCTGCCACCCAGCATGGGAAGAGGCACATGGGAAAGGTTTCAACAGGATTACAATGGTTAAAAAGTAAAAATGCACAAATGTACTTCTTTGGACACTTGGCCATTTGGAAAAAGAAACATTTGACAAATGTATTATTGTGAGTCTGGCGTTCACAAGGGTAAGAGTCTTCAGGAGTAAAGACAACATTAGTGACGTGCAGAAACATGGTGGACTGAAAATGATTTCAGTAACAGAACTTTTTAGCATGTTAGTTTGTCCACACCAGCACTATGTGCTGTAACACTATGGTACCTATATGTTGTTTCCCTGGTGACCAAGTGACCTGGCCTTGTACTGACCCAACTTCAACTAACGCTTTAAAGACAAATGTTTTGCAAGATCCTGCTACAGTAGATCTTTTTTTACAACCCTGGGCTCCTTTTCCCAGGTTCTGTAGATGTGCGATTACTATTCACAGACTATTTACAGATGTAATACCAAAAACTAATTTGAAGATGGAACTGTGTGAAAGGGAAAGGGCTTTTAAAAGATAAAGCCGTTTCTGGGCAGGCAAGGTACTCTGGAGTGTGAATCTGGAAAGGCCCTAAAGTTTGTATAGAGGATTTACAATCATGGAACGGAGCCCTGCTTCAAGGTTGGCTCGCTAAGTTTATTTTTATGCTGCTGGAGATTTTGAAGAATCCAATCAGAGCTTCCTCTTTCAGGTCTTCAAAATAACTCAAAGTGAGATTTGACTTAAGCACACATTATACAAATGTGAAACTTTCCCCACTGTCACAGTCTGAACTTTTTTTTTAAACAGGTTTTTCATCTTACTTTTTCCTTCCAAAGCCTTTTACCTCCACCTGAGTGATCACCAGCATTTCTGACTGTGACACAGCCAAATGAGCTGATCTTTTAATCTGCTTAAAGGATATGCAGGCAGTCTTCTATATAAATCACACTGAGCTGCTATTACACTAGTACATATACCATCTATATCTACACATGCTTCACAAATTGGACAGTTATATGATTGCAGTTACAGCACCACAGCTGTTCTTTGAACCTATGAATACTCAGTTACAGGATGTTTATCTAAGATTCCAGATTATACACTGCAATGTCTGGAAATAAAATGCCCTTAGGTTGTCATGCTTTGAATTTCTATTAAAAGTCTGCCACATTATGTTTATCTTTCTGGGTACACGTGTCCAGCTGTTTGATGGAAGTGCCTGGTGTGATAATGACTCTCTGCTGCCATGACAACAAATATATGCTGTGATTAAGGCTTGGAGAACATAAAGAGGACAAACTGGGTAATCAGAGAAATGTACAGGTTGAGACCCTGTCCTGCTAACTACACAATACTATGGTGAGTCACAGCAGAAAGCACACTGACACCAGTGTGATGTTATAGTCCAAGTTCTCTATACTTTTATTTTCCATCCAGCAGCCCTGATCTTTAACTCAGCTGCTCCAGGCCTTTGAGTGAAGCTGCACCCAATGCACAGCTGTTTCTTTTCTCCATTTTCACCATCCAACCACGTGTGTTCAAGTCTTCTATCAATAGTGGAGTACAGCATGTTAATACTTGATATTTCCAACAAACCTCACTGATCAGTAACCGTTAATGTAAGATTGTGGCTCTGGCGCCACAAAGCTACAAACATCAGCTCCTCTTTGAATGCCACAGACAAAAAGCCACAATTCCGATGAAAACCGATAAAGCTTTCCTTTTCCCACTTTCCTTAAAGTATTCTGAAGACATCCAACTGCAGGCTGAAAAACAGCGCTTCAATCAAGTCATCCAACATGCATTAGTAAGTCCCAGGAGGAGAATTTGTAACATAACACTAAGTGTGTGCCTTTCCACACCATGTATACGGTCTCTTTCTGCCATCTAGTGTCCATACCATGAACAACAGTCCTAATTCCTTAGTGCAGAATTACTGAATGGCACACAGTGAATGCGGTGTACAATTAAGTATGATTAAGTGTTGTAACATTTGTCCTAAAACCCTTTGATGAAAATATAGTCCCATATATATTGTAATGTGGAGAGATACTCCCTATAAAGTTTTTTCCTTTCTAACCAATCAGGCCGAAGTCTGGGATGCTCACAGCTGTCAGTCAATACATCAACTGTGTTACAGGAACTGATTTAGTTCACTACTCTTGTATTTGCTGCTGGACAATGTTGCTTTGATCTGGTCAGTCTGTGTGAGCAGCTACATGTGAAGTTGTTGTTGTTATTCTATATTTTTCTCAGGGTCAACAAATCCATTAAAAAAAACCTACAATGTGTTAGTGTCTTCAGGCACTGTGTTACTTCCACAAATCATTAGAAGTGGGTCACATGATACAGTTGACTGTACTAAAAATCTGAGATTAATTTCCTAAACCAGATGGGCTCTAAGTTTTTTTGGCAAACTTGACTTAAACAAGAGTAAATTGTGAATTTGTTTGGAACAACTTTCAGCTGATGATTAAAAAACCTTTTGTGTCCAGTGAGATTTTGTGTGTGCGACTGAAAACAGTCCACAGGTTTATGGTAATAAAAGAACGTGACAGTCACTGATGTGTTGTAATAGTCTTTGAAGGCAGGATGTTATTATAGATATTTGGACCACACACTGTGCTTCAGTGACTGATGTGACTGATCACTCAATGCAGCACCATATCCAGCTAAACATTTCCAGTAACTGTTTATTAGTGCTGCACATTAGCTTGGATGGATTTTATTCTATTCAAGTTCAAGTCAAAAAGTTCTATTTTGGTTTCATACAAATGCGACAGGCAATAATGTTCATTTTGGAGACTTCTTACTTTGATTTTTTCATACAAATAAATCGAGAGTTTGAGATAATTTTCCTGTTCATTCATTTCCTAAGTAATGAATGAACACAGGAAATGTTTTTGTCTCGTTTGTTTAGTTGTGTTTCCTTCTAGTTTTAGGTGTTGCATCAAAATCAGATAATGTTTAAACTCATGTTTCTGCAGCAGCGCAGACATTTCAAAAGGCTTCACATACTTTCAGACACCACAGACTTTGGATACACAACTGACTCATCTTCACATCACATTTTTTCATAGAATTTGTTGACAATAAGAACAATGGGAAATCATGTATCACAGCCTTATTTAATTAACACAGCAGCAGCACTTTGCTCTGCATCCTAATAGGTTTCTTAATATCTGCATTATAACAAACGGTATCATCAAAACCAAGTGTAGTTTGAAAAAAAAAGCCTTTTAGAAGACAACACTGATTGTAAATCATTGGCATCTGAACTTGCATAAAGCAGCCATTACACAAGACACTTCATTATAATTTTTGGACAGGATGAGATAAGCATGCACCTGTTTCACCAGTTCAGTTAACACACATAAAAACATTTGGTTTGAGAGCTAATAAAAAAAAAACATTCCTGCAGGTAAGACCTCAAAAATGCAAGACAACGTTAGAAAAATTAGAACTTTAAGCTGTCACTGAATTTAAAACTGTACTAAATAGATTAGTCAAGCGTAAAACAATGATGACTACTGAGCATGTGTGAGATTAGTTACATTAACTTTTGATTTATTCCCAATCTACCATTTCATGAAAATGGCAGATTTAAGTAAAAATCATACATGCAAATAAAAGAAATGACATATGTCACATCAACACAGGCTGTTCAAGGAAGACACCTTTTGTACTGACTGTGTCGTGTAACATGCATTAAAAGCATCACTGGTCAGGAAGTAAATATAGACGTGAGGGCAGGACTACATATGAGTGAAATGGGCTCATGCTTCATGTAAACATGTTGTAAATAGCGTTAATCATCATCAGTTAGTGACAGCCACACACTCATGCATGAGACACATGGATGGAGAGGGAGAGGAAGATGAACTACAACTGATGGTTCATGACAGACACATTAAGTTCTGTACATACCCAGAAAGAGCCTCTTATGGATTCTGACTTCGTCGTCCTTACTGTCTGTTGCTACAGACAAAGAATAAAGAAACGGGACAGAAAGAAAAAGAGCTTGGTTTTCTTTACTTTTCAGCACAGCCAGAGGTGACCCGTGATGCATCAGGTGACTGAACATGTGCGTGACTTAGTAATACTGTGCAACAGCTGTTCAGACATTTCACGTAACTGCAAGTTATAAGTGACACTGCAACATTACTGACTGATTCCCAGATTAATTACTGTATCTATATGACTGATTGTAGAGCATTTGGTGCAAAAGGCCATAAAAGTATCTTTGGTTTCCTATAATCTACAGGCCTGGATTTTTTTTAAAATGTGAACATGTGGCCTCAAGGTACAGAAATAGTTTAACACATGAACCTTACTATGATGACTTGTTGTTCTCACCTGCATGTTTTGTATGAATTACATAAACAAGATATAAATGTTAACCAGTGAGCATTAGACGTGTCATTTCTCTGAGGTGTGGATTCTGTTACTTTTAAACAGAACCAGGCTAGCTGTTTCCAGTATTTATGCTAAGCTAACTGGCTACTAGGAGACTAACTGTTCTTATAAAGGAATGCTTACATAAACATACAGATATCTTTAATCAGAAAACATTATTACTGTCTTCCAATAGCATGTTATGTTTGATAATGCAAGTTGGAGAAGTGATCATTAGAAAACCCCTTTTGCAACAATGATAACACAGCTAAGGACACGTATCTTCTCTGAACAAAATAGCGATTCCTGTGTGTCCAGACTTATGACTGGTAGTGCACACAGGGGATTTTGCTAACTGATGCTCAGCTGCAGACATTTAGCACCTAATTCTCAAATCCGAAGCCGAACATCCAGTCATGTAGTAAACTATACAGCATGCCTACATGATCTCCAGCTCTGCAAACAACACGTGACACAGGCCTTAAACACATGACTTATAAAACCACAGAAGCCTGTTCCTTGTTCATTTGTGTACAAAAGGATGGGATCTAGTGTTTCAATATGCAAGTTACTGAGTAACTTTATGACAGTGTCAGGACACTGAGAAAGATAAACTCTGGGTTTGAAAGTAGGTGGCAGGCTTTTAACTGTGGGTATTTTGTTTATTTAGATTTTTTTTCTTAGAGACATATATAATGATCTGATAGATAGTATGAAAGTATATAGTATGAAAATGTCCTATTTAACCCACTAACCACTACATATTACACGACAGTTGATAGATATAAATAGCTAATCCAGCTGAACCAATAAATTAGGCATGTATTGCATGTTTCAGGCTTAAGCATTAGGTGGTTGTAATCATGCTTTTTGGTCAGATTTTTGTTCAGCAGCCTGAATTTTAGAAATAATTTCTGCAATAAAAAACATCCCGCTTGACCAGGCATACAGGCAACAATCTTTAGTGCAGTTAAACGGCAAAACGGTTCACATCTGGTTGTGCCTGTGATAAAGCAAGTTAAACTGGATTACCCATACATTCCCAACTTAACCAGAACTTCTGTGATCACTAACACTGGGAGGTACCTGTCAGGAGACCTGTTAATGACATGCACACACACTCTCATGCAGAATCAGTCATAGCCTCTTACATTTCCTGCCACACTCACAGATGCATCTCTTTTTTAGAAATCACACATTCTGTGTTGCCCACATTCACACTTTTTCATGCACATTATTCGCTCACACAGTGTTGTCACATTGTAACAGGCCTCTACTTGCACTGCAAAGACCTACTGCAGCCGGTTTCTGACCTGTGAAGGAGCGTCTCTTGGTGCTGAGTTCAGTGGCCATGCGTACATTGGTGCAGAGGTTGAGCATGGTGAGCATGGTGGCGATCATGATGATGCTCTGCCACAGCAGCAGCGTCTCAAAGTAGCGGCCAAATCTGAGGAGAAAAACAAAGGAACTTGTAAACTTGACCACAGCATTCAGAAGCAACTGGGAATCGTGCACTTACCTGCTTTTCTGGTTCTCCTAGATCTGCACATATACTAGGAGTCTATTCTTTTTTTGACTTAGCTATTGCAGCAACTTTGTTTACCCCTGCCAGAATTAGCCTTTTAGGATCGGCAGGGCCAATATGATTTCCACTGTGCTTTTGCTTTCTCAAGCACCAACAACTTGCCTGATCAATTAGGCCAAATTGATAAGAGTACTGTCTTTAAAGATAGCTGTAGTAGAATGACGTTTGATGCAGGAGAATTTACACTGACTGATTTTAGACCTCTATAGAAGACTTACTTGGTTAAAGCTCCCATGTACCTAATTAAATTATATGGTTGATTTATATGCAGAATCACAGAGGATATCCCTTTGATTCTTTCAAAATATTAAACAATGCCCTACAAAGTATGTACTAAGGCCGATATGTAAGAGAGCGTTAAAATGACAGATTTTTGAATAGAGTTTCATACATCAGAAGCTAGTGTCAATTACCTGAAGAGTATTCTCAGGATGTTTGCCACCAGGAGGACCAGGCACACATAAGTGGAGAACCCCTCTGCATTCTGGGTCCTGCGGATGTCTCGGTACTGGGGGATGTAGGGCACCACACCACCAAACACCATGGCACCAGCAGCCACCCACGACACCAGGCTGCTGAATACGGACAGAATCTGGTCAAACACCTCATCTTCCATGTTCAGCTGCTGCTCCCCAGTACAACACCTGCCCAAGAGGTTGTGAGGTGATGTCAGCCGGCTGTCTCTGGCTCTGTGGACACTATTATAAAGTGTTTATCCTCCTCCGGTTTCTGGTATTGTCTTCCCCAGAGTTACATCCGTGTTTTCTGTGCATACTCCTCGCCCACTTTACACAAACAAAGAAACAGCTATTGCCACGCCAGCACGAACACAGCAGCGCAACAGAAACGACGAGCCGAGGTTTAAGGTTAGATTAAGAGCTGAAAACAGTCCACACTGTGAAAGTGTGACTATAATTTATTAGCTACTGTACCGACATAACAAGGTGGATACGGCTACGGATGACAATCTGATCAATACGTCTCATCTCGGCGGTTTAACACTCGTGTTGATGCTAGCTCGCTTTGTTTAAAAGGCTCCACTTTACGACGCAGAAGAAGAAAAACACAAAGCTTCCCAAAAGTGTATAAAAAGCCCTTTAAGTTGATAAGAAACCTAAAATAAAATACATATGTTTGCGAGTGGTCCCTATATTACTGTGTATCTTCCCCGACTGGTCTTTCATTAATGTTTTCCATGAATCTACCCACTTCCTGAAACGTCCCACGTTACGTTCAAGCAAAGATGATGGCTCCATCAAGATAGTTCCCACACTGACTGATGCAGTCATCACAGCATCCAATCTATGGTTAGCAGCCACACACCAGTAGGCTATCTTTACCATGCAGCTTGGCTGTGTCAGTAGCATCGAAGAGTATACTCATGTTTAATTTTTGCGTTGTTTAAAAAAAACAGTGAACATCTCTGAATATGTACTA
>OMLM01009567.1:106015-122355 GCA_900302695.1 Helostoma temminkii
ATATGTACTAAATAATGTGAGTAACAACGTTTTATTAGCTAGCTTACGCGTCAGTAACTCTCTTGTACTGGTGCTGAACCTGGCATTCTGCTGTTTTACAGCACAGATGTGAACAATAAAATGAACACTGGCTGATCCTTCAGGAGACACCTGGTGTTATTCAAACATCACTGTCATTATCAGAGATATATGTTTTCCTGGAGCACATGCTTCCATGTACATCATATTTTATTTGCTAATCCATTGAATCCATTGCCTGTGTTTTTACTTCATCTCTTTTTGATATTTGCACCTTCTTCTAAGTTAAAAGTGAAAATGCTAAAAAAAACAAATAGGTTGTTTGAAAAGCACATATCAAGTAAAACACTGTGATACAAAGCACAAACTCAATTCTCCTGTAAAACTGTATTTGCATGGAAGAATACTACACTATACGCACCCTGTCATTGTTTTACTTAAAACAATATAATTATGAGCTCCAAATTTTACTCACATCACAAAAGTAAGTACTCCACCAAAATCTGTGTATTTTAAACAACGTAGAATTCAATGCTGTTAATAACATAAATGTAAAAGTCTGGTCCAGATTAACAAAACCTGCAGAAAGTTACCGGTAACCAATGCTGTCAAATAAATGTAATGGAGTAAAAGTAACATGAAACTTCTAAATTGTACTTAAGTACAGTATTTGGGTGAATGAACTTAGTTACTTAGTTACAGGATGAGTCCTAGCTGGGCTCTTCCTTTATTCTTCTCTGACTGTAGAGCTACATCTTCCTAAATATTTCATGGAGCTGGTTTATTTTAGTTCACTTGATGGTAGGACATCAGGCTCTGTGGCCCTTTATTCAGGCTTCTCAGATGATATATGAGTTATACAGTGGGAGGGGATTGAGACCATCGGAGGCACAAAACCCAGATTACAAAGATTAATAAAGGCTTAATGAAAGTTGTGTAATCATGATGGGAAACAGCTTCCCATCTCTCATCTGTCACTACCATCCATGATCATCTCTTATATAAAACCTCAGCATCATTATGGGGAGAGGGAATTGTTTCATCTGCATTATACAACACACACAGTGATCTGCATGACAGGCTAAACCGGTTTACACAAAGCCAACAAGGTTCTTCCCAACTGCAACCATGCATGCAGGATTTCTAAGTCAAGTCAGTCAAAGTAAGTCAGTACGGGACCGGAAGTTTAGTTAAACTGACCTTCACAGTAAAAAAAACAAAACATGTCACCTTTGGGGAAATATGTAGCAACTACATTGCCCTATATGTATTAATATATACAGCAGTATAATTAGGATCTACCGTAGCCCAATATATAATTTCACAGTGTCCTTAACATTATTTGTTTCCTTTACTTTTTGAAATATTTACGAAAAGAAAACGAATCAAGCATTTCAGTCTAGCTTTATTTTGAAATGGCGTACGCTGTCCATCTCCGGAAGTCATTTTTTTATGCTGTCGAACATGCTGTGTGGACACAGGGTAAAGTTAGAGGACTCAGAGCTAACCTCTTCCTGGACACACTGAAACATTTTTCACCTGTGTACTGTAAGGCTGTGTGTTTGACATTTCGATAATATAAAAAGATTTATGTGACATTTAAAAACACGATGTCAAAAACAGACAGTAAAGCATCTAAAGATATGACAGAAGCGGTAAGCTTGTTTGATGTGAGCTAAGTTGTTTGTCATGTGTAACTTAAAATCACCACCGGGCTTCTAAACCTCTGCATGAAAACGCCTTTTCTTTCCGTTTTAGATGGAGGAGACGATGCAGCGACTTCAAGGGAGATTTCAGGCGATGTCTGAGCAGCTGGAGTCCAAAAATATCCTTTTTGTAAGCTGTTTGTACTGTAACTATATAAACACAGGCGACATATTACACACTATTAACGTACACTGCAAAAATGACGCACTTAACTGTTTAAGTTTTGCAAATATGTATTTGAATTTGTGTCACATTGTAAACACACCAAATAGCTCTCATTTATAACAGATGTGTCGTTTCTGTCCAAGTCAAACCTCTGGTAACATCCGTGGTCACATAGGAAGTTCTAACTTGACTGGTAGTTATATAAAATATGATACAGAATGTAATATAAACTAATATTCATGGTGGTTTTAATGTGCATATGCTCATATACTTAAATATATTAGAAATAATTCTGTCAAACATAATTCAAATGGAAAAACGAGTGGGCGAGAGCATCTTAAAAAAATATTTTAATAAGGGCCGTGGTCGTATTAGGTTGCTAGGGAGTCTCAGGGCAGAAGCTGGGCCACTTTTGACACCATTCACCTCAACAAACATACAGCCATGCATTTTCTGAACTACTTAGTCCCTGTAGGGGTCACGGGTGTGCTATTATAGGGCCAGAGGCGGGGTACACCCTGGACAGTTAGCCAGTTCATCACAGGGCTACATATAGACAAAGACAACCATTCACACTATCACTCACACCTACAGGCAGTTTAGAGCCTCCAATTAACCTGATTGCATGTCTTTGGACTGTGGGACCCATCTTCTTCATATTCTTGGTTACTTACAGTGACACACAGGAAAACTGATGCAGTTTTATAAAATAACTTTACAAGTGTTGAAAAGAATTGAAACCAAAAGCCACAAAATGGAGGAGGCAAGGGTTGTTATTTTTTACTGTTTAAGGCAAATGTCTGACTAATTTGCATTTAATCAAATTAAGCTGCATTTGAAGTAAACTTGGGTTTGGAGCATGTGCAGATTTTTCCTTTACTTTCACACTAGATGAGATGGGAACCCGCATTGATCACTTTGAGAAGAATGTGGCAGAGCTTATGACACAAGTTGGTATGGAGGAGCAGGCGACCTCAGAGTGACACCACAGTTCATCTGCCAGATGAGCTGTCTCCATGTGGCCTCCAGAAAACTGTGGGGTGTCTGCTTACTCTGTCACCAGTGATTTCAGCTCAACGGTGCTCAACGGAAACTTTCACACTACACTGAAGTCAAACATCTTGAAATGGAACCTCTCAGTTAACACCAATTTACCTCTAAAGAAATCACTTTAATTTTAGCCAAATGCACGTTTTCCAAGGTGCTACAGTACTGCTAACAGATCAGTGTCTACTGACACTGTCCACCATGTTAACAGACTGTAATGACTACTAAATTAAGTATTAAGGGTACACTGTAGAGACTTAGAAACATTGTTCTTTACATTCAGTGTTTTCTACCCTGATAAAATGTAAGATGTATTTACTACCTCATAACATTTCTGAACCCTTATTGACACATTTCTGACTTCTACTCCACTAATTATCTATGCATGCGTGTACGTACACATCATTTTAAAACCAGAAACCCTGTCATTTGACAAAGAGTGTCTTCATTTCATTTTTTAAAATCAATGTGTTTATTGTATTAATTGAGCCTTTGTATTAACAGCAGATAAATTATATAATAAACTAATTTGGATGCACTGTGGCCAACGCAGCAGTAAACTCCAGTCATCATGAACACTGGGTACTACATTATACTGTTTGTGTCGTTGTAAATGCTGAACCGCAGTTGTGTATTCACATCAAGGCCAGAATTAGCAAAAAATATATGTAGCATTACTGTGAAAAAGTTCAGTTTGTTCTTCAGATTTATTAATAAGGATCTCTTGCAGGACATACTGGTTCAGAGCAAAAACCACTTAACGTCCGCTTTAAAAATGCTAATTCAGTGTGGCAACAAATATTGTTGTTTTATGTCAGTGTGTCACTCATTGATCATCCCTTCATAATATCCTCGTAAGGCAATCAAAAAATCAACACAGAGAGACAGCTACAATATCCAATATACAATATTCCTGCCTTAAAACTCTTTATGGTGGAAGTGGTGACTATTCAAGATTTTTTTCAATTCAAGATTCAAAAAACTTTATTAATCCCAGAGGGAAATTGTTTTGCCTGTTACAGCTGCTCACTCATCAAGAAAGGAAAGAAAAGAAAATAACCACTCCCAGAAAAGTCAATTACAACAAAATAACAACGAGAACACACAAATCAAAAATGTGCAGTACTGGACATTGATAGTGACAAACAATATAAATAATGTTATGATGACATAACTTTAGATGTGTCAGTCCTCCACCCTTTGCAGTAGGTGGAGGAGTTGTACAGTCTAATGGCTATAATGGCTTCATCCTATTAGCCATATATAGGATGAAGAATGGTAAATTCATGATTTCAGCTTGTCATGATTTCTGACAAAAGCATATCTATACAGAAGTACATCATGTACTGTACAACTGTATGTCATATCATGTGTCACACTTCCTTCCTACTTAGTGATTCATGCATATGGTGCTGCTCCTTCTTAGCCATCAGATAAATGTAATGGCTAGTAGATGTAGTTCTGTGACTGTTCATCACTGTGCACCAACGTTAATGCACATTAGTCAAATTAATAAAGGGGGAGAGCCTCAGAAGTCACTTGTTCAAGATTTTTCTCTATTCACATTTTGAATAGCAGCTATATGTATATATATAAATCTGTTTTCACTTTGTCATCATGGGGCACTGAGTGTAGTGTAATATGAAAAACAAAATTAGAATTATTGTAACATCAGGCTGCAACATAATATAAATTTAAAAAAAGTAAATGGAAAAGTGAATTTCTGAACCCACTGTATATACAGCATATATCCCTGAGATATATAGGGGGAAGGAAGGAGGCTGAGTACTAGTGAGCATCAGAGCCACTAGCTATCTAAAACAGCAAAGATCCAGGAGTACATCAGGGAGATGGCCTGAGCAAGAACAGTTACCATGCAATATATAAACCACCAGCAAATAGAAGAGGCTGTACTGAAGCTGTGCTGAAAGACAGCACTGAGGCACTAATCGTTGCAGCACAGGAGCAAGCTCCAAGTCTCTACCAAGATCAGTAGAAACTGGAATCTACCACACAAATGCAGAACGTGCAGAAGGTGCCCCTGAGACAACAGTGGAACTGATCAAGCCGAGAAACAGCAGTGATCAAGAGACTGCAACACAAAAATGAATGGGGTCTGAAACATATAGATAGATAATTGCTGATAAATGCTATTGCCATTTTTAGGCATTTTAAAACAATGTTTTCATATTCTTACTATTCTAATACTGTGATAATATTAAACAGGCATAACAGGTGTACAGTGGGTATAAAAAACAGCAGCAGAGGAGCAAGAGGTTTCTCACTTAGTTCCACAGCTGTCCTTTAGTGATGCTAATTAAAATCATAAGTGTTACTACATCTGGACATGTGCATTTATTTAAATGAAAGTGTGAAGTCACTGGCTGATATGTCTACACATTTTTATGTCGTACTCAGTGACCACACCATTGATCAGTGATGAAGGGTGTTTTAAAGAGAACACAAACGAGTAGTCCTATTGGACTTAATGATAAAATGATTTTGGTAGTCAAAGGTCAAGGTCACTCTGACTTTAAGTGCATCACTTCTTGGTCTTGAAGAAACCTTTGTACAACTCAGTCAGTGATGAACTGATTAGTTTTTGTTGGACAGTGGTCAAAGGTCAAGGTCGTAGTGACCTCACTTTCATCCAGGACTTATCAATTTATACAGCTGCAAAAAATAAATTAACTATATGAACTATATGCAATTTGCTCATTATTTGCATAAATTGGTCATAAAATCTGATCAAAGTTACAAATATCAACAAGCACAATATATCTAAGATGATCATGATATCATGATATTTTATGTGATGGTGGAAAAACTAAGTGAATCTGTGGCAGTTAACAACTGGTTGAACCTCCTTTGGCAGCAAAACCTTAACAAAACACTTCCTGTAGTTGTGGAGTAGATTTGCACAAAGTTAGGAGGAACTGAAGACCACTCTTCCTTTACAGAACTGCTACAGCTCAGCCATATTCTCCGGATGTCTGCTGTGACATGTCTCTCCTGAGGTCATTGCACAGAATGTATCATGAGATGACCTGCTCCACATGGCTGATTTTGTGTCTCCAAATCCATTCTGTAGTAGATTTAAGGTGTAGTAGGTTTAAGGTCATTGGTCTGGCACGTGTTACAGTATATTGTCTGTAGGTGGCACTCTATACTTTATACTAACAGCACTCAGTGCATACACAAGTTGCAGCCCATGTTATGATGCATGCGCGTTTAGGTGTTTAGGATTTAGGCTTCTGTAAACTGTGATCATGGCTGTGTGTGGATATGGTGTCAGATTTACTATTTGAGTAAATTATTTTTGTAGCAGATGCAATAAAGTTTTATAGGCTTTAAATACATGTAACATGTAATAGATGAACATTTAATTAATTTTAGCTCCAGTCTGTCTCCTAAAAACACACACACACACTTGCTGTCTTAACTCTGTATTTCTGTAACTGTTTTTATATTGACTGTATCAGACAACAAGGTGGACATCTCTGTGCCTAAGATTAAAATACTATTTATTTATTTATTGTATACTTGTTTTGCTAAAATGTTCAGATCTAACTAAACTGTAATCGTAGGTGTGTTCGATATGAAACCTATGTGATTACTGGCTTTTATAATACCTTACATTGACTAAAAACGTGCGGTGGACTGCACATAGAACTTTGATACCAGCAACCTGAAGTTCCATTAGATGTTCTGCCTGGAAACTGCCTGTGGTAGAAATGTGCACACATATATCTTTATGCATGTTTTTGCCATTGTCTGTCCACAATGCTACTATATGCTGTGTTCCTCCTTCGTGCCTTTGTGCCTTCATTGTCTTTACACACATACTGGCAAAGAGTGGACATTTCAGCAAGACAATGATCCCAAACACACAGCCAAGGAAACTCTCAGTGGGTTTCAGAGAAAGAAAGTAAAGCTGCTAAGATGGCCCAACCAATCACCTGACTTGAATCCAATAGAAAATCTGTGGAAAGAACTAAAGATCAGTAATTGAGGGATTCAGTAAACACGTTCAATACTTTTTCCCTCTCATTCCACTTCTTTTTTACACATAATTTCTGAAATTATTTATTTTCTGTTTGTTTGCGTGTATTGATTACTTGGATTGTTACCGACATCAGGTGAAAATTTTATGTCAATAGCCCCCTTTGAAATGTATTTTAAAAATTCTATACTTTTACCCACTGTATAGCATCTTAGTCTGTGGTTGCTGTACAGTCTTGCGCATGTAAAGGAGCAATTTATTTATTAATTTGCTCTATGTGAACTGTAAAACATAATATAAATATTCAGCATTACCTGTTGCTACAGTAAGTCAAAAAAGTATACTAAATGTCATGATCCTAACTGATTTCAACTTGCAACCTTAGGAAAATGTATTGAAAACATCTAGCTCAACAGCACCACCCTCATTCCCAGTGTTTAGAACTACTTGAAGTCTCTGTCTACTTTTGTTAAAAAAAAAAAAAAACTGTTCTATTAGAGTCAAGAGAGATGGAGTCACTCTCCTTCTAAATCCACTCTGCTCCACACAGAATGGCCACATGCGCCCACTTAGACCCAGGGGCCGTATTGTAGCATTACCAAAAAAAAAAAAAAAAAGTCCGGTAGGGTTTTCAGCTACTTGCAGACTGCAGACTTGCAGAACACCCTTGAGAAGAACTTGTGAATCCTCTTCAAAATCGTATTCTTGGGTTTGACTTTAGCTGTGGGTCCTTCATCTGGGCTGGTATCTGAATTATGACAAACACAGAAAAGTGAGGCTGCATTCTTCTTGTTAGGCGTCTCATTGTTGCGTCTTATTGTTGTCCAGTAAATAAACCACTTAGCTTTTGCAAAACACTGTCTGCATGTTGCATACTTATTACAGAATGAGGACATTTGAAGGTTTGATCCTAGAATCACTTCTGAAGTTGGGATGTTTAGAGGGAGAACAAAACAAAACATACTATAAAAATAACGTAACAGAACCAGGACCTAATTGAATACAGGACTGTCTTTTATATAATCAATGACTTACAGTCCTCCCAAAAGTATTGGTATTGGTTAATTTATTCATGTTTTCTCTACACTTGAAATATTTCCCATTTGTTTACACACTTGTGTTCTCTTTAACTACATATTTTCAATCCGGTTAACACAGAGGCTCAAAGAAAAAGGCAAAATGAGACGGAGCAAAAATAAATAGGAAAAACTCACAGTTGTGGGATCTTTTATAGATAAATGACAACTGATTGAAGAATTGTGCACATAAGGTGACATAAGGTGTCATAGGGGCATGAGGGATTCAAACATATGTTCTTTTTCAAAGATCAAGACTATTTGTGTCAGGTGGCTGTTTTTTCCTGCTGTGGTGCTGTCAATTAAGCCAGTGTATCCTGGTTGTTCCCTGGTCGTTTGTCAAGCAACATTTTTGTTGTTTGTTTGATCATCAAGATCTTGTTAACCCTCTTCAAATCTGTATTCCTGATTTTGGTTTCAGTGAAGACTGTGATTCGTTCATCTGTGCAAGCATCTGAATTATGAGTAACAGACACTGGTGAAGATAAATCATTTGTGTCAAGTGACCTGTCATCAAATCTAAGTTGTGTGTGGCTGATAGTTAATCCTCATCAGCAGTCACATTTGTCATGCAATGAAAATCCAAGATTAAGCCAAGTTGCAATATTTCTGGGTGTAATGAAGGAACTGAACTTCCCTGACAGATCCTCCAGTTGGGATAGTATTCTCACAAGCCTGGCTGAGGACACATCATTGTTAAAGAAAATGGCTCCCCAGAGCTTCACTTGCCTTAATTCTTTTCACAGGAGCCAGAATTAGCATCTACTGTATTTGACAAGATAGAAAAAAACGCACCCTCATACCATCAAAGATGCAGGGTCTGAACTGAGTGCTGATAAGAACTTGAAACATCCCATACCTCTGTCTGACCACAGAACAGTTTTTCACATTATTATAGACCATTTTAAATTAGCTGTGCTCCAGAGACCACGGCACAGTCATATATGGCTTCTTCTTTGCATGATAGAGCTTTTACTTGCATTTTTAGATGGCACGGTCAACTGTATTCGTGTTGATCACTGAATCAAGCAAAGGCACATCTCCATACAGCTTGAAGGAGACACATATTGAATCTTATTTGTTTTCTTGACATTTTGCTTTGACAGATTTACTTTGCATATGATGACATATATCAGTCACACAATGTATATTTTTTGAGTACTAAACATTCTCCTATACCAAGTGTAATGCATTTGCACTGTATCTTGTACGCTTTCCTATTATGACTTCGTAAATCAGCAGGTCTTGAAATGTTACTTACTTTACTTTTCACCAAGACACCCAGGTAATAACCCTGGAAGGAAAAAAGTGAGGCTACATCTTTCTTGTCACTGGTGTCATTTAAGTTATTTTATTGGGACAGTGGTGTTAATTTCATTTACACCAGCTGTGGCTGATGGTTCATCCTCATCGGAAATTATGTTTTCATGTGATGAAAACAATCCAATTTCGTGAGATCCAGTCCTCATCAGCAATCACATTTGTCATGCAATGAAAATCCAAGATTAATCCAAGTTCCAATATTTCTGGGTGTAATGAAGGAACTAAACTTACCTAACAGATCCTCCAGTTGGGACAGTATTCTCACAAGCCTGGCTGAGCACACATCATTGTTGAAGAAAATGACTCCCCAGAGCTTCTATGCCTATTTCTTTTCACAGGACCCACAATTAGCATCTATTTGACAAGCCATAGAAAATAATGCACTCTCATACCATCAGAAATGGAGGGTCTGAACTGAGTGCTGATAACAACTTAGAACATCAATTGCCTCTGTCTGACCACAGAACAGTTTTCCACCATTTTGCTTCAGAGACCACGGCGCAGTTATATATGGCTTTTTCTTTGCATGATAGAGCTTTTACTTGCATTTTTGGATGGTATGGTCAACTGTATTCACATTGATCACAGAATCAAGCCCTGATGTCAATCCGTCTTAGCTGCATTCCACTTGCAGCAAACTGATTTAAAGGCACATCTCCATACAGCTTGAAGGAAACACATATTGAATCTTATTTGTTTTCATAAAATCAGTTAGGTAATTTAAAAAAATGCTGGACATGAAAACTGGAAAACAAGCTGGTAGACTAAAAAGCACAGATCCTGTGGATGAGTGAAAAAATGCTGCATTGTTAAGAAAACAGTCTTGAATGCACTGTTGACTCTCAAAATGCCAAACCACCTCATCTGTCAAACATGGTGCTGGTTCTGTTGGAATACCCATGACTGGCTGAGACAGTGCCCTGATGTCAATCCATCTTAGCTGCATTCCATTCGCAGTAAAAAAAGGCACAGAGACCTGACAACAGGCCATCCAACAAGGAAATCACAAAGCTTCTGTTAGTTGATGAGATCAGGCAATGATAAATTGGTTCATATTTTGAAAGATTTCCTACAAAATATGATTTAATATATGATTAAATATGACCTTGGAAAAAAAAATCTGTATGTCCATACAGCTCGAAGGAGACACAAATTAAACCGTTTTTGTTTTCTTGACATTTATGTTGTTAAACGGTATTCACACATATATGTGTATGTACATATGTTTTGAATACTTAAAATGTTCTCCTATACCAAGTGTAATGCATTTGCGCTGTATCTTGTACACTTACCATTATCAGCAGGTCTGTAAACTCCTTCTTTACCTTTCACTAAGACACTCAGGTAGTTAACCTGGGAGGGAAAAAAAGTGAGGCTACGTCCTTCTTTTCACTGGTGTCATCTAAGTTATTTTCCTCTGTGTCATTATTGTCTCTATCAGTTGTAGTTCCATCATTTGGGACAGTGGTGTTAGCTTCACTTACACCAGCTGTGGTTAGTGGTTCATCCTCATCGGAAAATACGTTTTCATGCCATGAAAACAATCCAATCCATGGGCAGGCCTCACTAAAAGGGCTGCAACTGATGATTAACCAGCATTATATTGTCTGGCTTGATGTCTGTGTGTTCGATGCCTATGTTCTTTAGGGCTTTTAGAGCCCCCAGAATCTGCTGTGTGATCCTCTGGATCTCAGAAAGACGTAGTGGCTTAATGGTTCTATAATCATAGATACATTTGTCCAATATTTCCAATATAAGTCTCAGACAAACATGTCCTTCATACTGAAAAATGCTCAAACATCCTGACCTCTTTGTTTTTGTCTTGGTCAAGCTTCCTAATTTCTTCAAATACTAAAAGCTCTTGTGAATGATTGTTAGCTTTTCTCAAAATCTTCACATTGGTCTTCCCCAATGTGTCTAATTTTATGCACTGGACCACTTTCCCACAACACCCCTGGCTCAGAATCTGCTCTGCCAGGAAACAACATGAATTACCAGAGAGCATGTCATGTTTTTTGACGCAGGAAAACTCCAGATTTTCACTAAATGATTCATGTACTGACAAGGAAGAACTAAGAACCGACTCTGACAATTATTCGAATATTCTGATTTTATTTTAATATAGCAAGCTAAGTATTACAAATTACTCTCAAATTTAATATTTTCCCTTGAAAAATAAAGTGTGCACACACAAGATAAAGATCAAACAAACAACAAAAATATAGCTTGAAAGATAAAAACCAGCAGATAGGCTGTTGCTAAGCACCTGAGGCATTCCATTCCTCTACGTGTTATATTTAGGTAATTACAACAATAATAATATGTTCTTCTTTACAGTCATATAAACTAACAAACAAAATAAGACAAAACAGAAGTCTTTTTATTAACTCTATTCATCAGCACATATAATACAAATTGGGGAATACAACAGCAACAAAACAGTTAACAATGTAATGAGTGAAAAGGTCACAAAGAAAGAAATTTTACATTTTAATGTTGTTAAATGAACTAAAATCTTTAATAAAAACAAATAATCAAATCAAAATAATTTAATATAATAGCACATACTTTGAGAGATTTTTAGTATACAAACTACATCTCCAGAAATTGTTTTTAGATATTTACAATCTTCCCAAATTATGGCAGCTACCACTCCCCGTTATGCTGAGACTACGTCTTTTTCCCCAAAAGCAGAGAAAGTGTAGCTCTTAAATGCTCCTGTATTTAACTGCTATGTGTGTCACAAAACGTTAGCTCAGATTTTTCGCTAGCTTACTAACTAGCCAACGTTAGCTAGCTCTGAGATGTGGCTCTAAATGACATTTTACGACAATGGTTCATTGTTGTCCAGTAAAAGGAACCACTTAGCTTTTGCACGACACATGTCACATTCTTATTACGGACTGAGGACATTTAAAGGTTTGATCCTAGAGTCACCTCTGAAGTTGGGATGTTTAGAGGGAGAACAAAACAAAACATACTATATAAATAACGTAACAGGACCAGGTTGTACTTGAAAACAGGACTGTCTTTTATATAATTAATGACTTACAGTCCTCCCAAAAGTATTGGTATTGGTTAATTTATTCATGTTTGCTCTACACTGAAAATATTTCCCATTTGTTTACACACTTGTGTCATCCTTAACTACTCATTTTCAAAGCAGTTAATACAGAGACTCAAACAATAAAGGCAAAATGAGACTGAGCAAAATGTTTTAATTAGGAAAAACTCATAGTTGTGGGATATTTTATAGATAAATGACAACTGATTGAAGAATTGCGCACATAAGGTGTCATAGGGGCATGAGAGATTTATATCAAAAAGGCCAAAGTGTAAAAGTTTCAAAGCCTTCAACAGACACATTTATAACACTGTGACGAATAAAGCTTTCAGATATATATATATATATATTGTATTTTATGTGTTTTTAATCATATTAACATATCATTTTAATCATATTTTCACATTTATAAATAATGACAATATGCAGGCACATTTGTATTTAATTTATTAATTTTAATGTTAAATTCTAATTCATTGTTTATTCGATTGTAATGTCTTCATATTGTGGGAGGAGAGGCTCGTTGATGGTCTTCAGTCAAGTCTTTTCATGTGTGTGAATTATGAGCATCACATGTTTTGCCAGCGGCAGTTTGATAACATGGGATTCTGTGATAATTTCTGGCACATTTTCCCCTTTCCTCTGCTGTCATTGGTATCACACATCCAGCCAGATCCACCAGTGACAGTTTCCCAAACAGTCTCTCTTGTCTATAAAGAATCATAACTCCGTGAGGACAGCTTGTTGTGGGTGGAAGATCGCGTTACTCTGGCTTTGTGTCCCATTTGGATTAACTCCAGGACATTGTCTGTGCAGGACACTTTTACTGTTCAGCAAGTCAAAAACTTTTCCGTTGTACACTTCAAAAAATGTTATGTGTACTTTCGCATGCTGCTCTCTGTAGGCCGATGTATTCAATGTGTGAAACGCATCAGCAGCAGTGCGTCCATAAAGTCCGTCTCATTTGCGGCCCTCTGTTGTAATCTGGAAAAGGTGGACAATAACATTCAAAATTCAAGAGTTTTATTTGTCACATACATGGTTGTACAACTACAAGTAGTGATATGCAATATCCAATAAAAACACATTCTATAAAAACTATTTATTAATCTCTAATTCAATTTATTAATCCATTTATTAATCTCTAATCCAATAAAAAACTATTTATTAATCTTAATTTTGTAACCAAGTCAGCAATTAACAACAAGTCAGTTACAATTTATTTAAGGTCTAATGTTGACAGAAAAATGTTATATTAGGGTGTTTTTGCACCTTACTGACTGAAGAATGCTATATGCTTTACTATGTATTAAAAGAGAGCATTGTGTTGAGATGTTTGTTGCAGAAATGTGCTAGATAGGATTGCAAAGAGTATCGCGGTGCGTCATGATCAAGGTTAAGCAGCTGCTGGAGCATCAGTGAGCTGAGGCTGGACACCATGGAGAATGATAAGAACTAGTCCAATCCTGTCTAAGATATGTTTCTCTTTCTGTATAAGAACTTTGTAACAGCTAACTGAAGTTAGTCAAGCGTGTGCAGCCCTGTTGTGCAGGTTTGGCTCCTTGTACAAGTAAAACCTACTCAACCGAGACTCATCAGACTCTGTATTCATTATGTTTTGATATGCTCACCTGAAAAGGACTCGATGAGGCAGTGATGTTTTGTATTATTATTGTATAATACAATGATGTTTATGATCTACTGGCAATTTAGAGTCCCCAGTGGAGAACATGCAAACTCCACACAGAAAGACCCTGTCCGACCCCAGGAATCGAACCCAGGACCTTCTTGCTGTGAGGCAACAGTGCAACAACTGCACCACCGTGCCACCCTACTGTACTCACAGTTACATATAAAATTATCTGGATGTTTGATGATGTGAAGCGCATGTGATACAACATTTTGTCAACAGTTTGTCAGTTAAGAGGAGCCATGTTCATTTTAGACATGTGAATTCACATTGTCAGCATTCTGCCTGTAGTTAATCCCCTATAAAATTTTTGCTGTATAAAGGAAATCAAACACACATCGTGTTACTGTTAAAAACATACATATGAAATCCAGTTATCACATAATTTTTTTATTACATATATTTATATAAAAGTCTTATCTGATTTTACATTAATAAAACAGTTTTTGTAGCTGGGCCAGGTAAGTGATGCTTTTGTATATGTGTTTTTAATATTGCTTGACTTACTTTATATTAAATACTTTATATTTTTTGCTTATGTTTAAAAGTGACCATTTGAATTCTAGCTAAAATACAGTCTATCTGTGTTACATCAACTGAACCTCTGGTCCAGCGGATACAGGAAGTGGATAATGCCACCCCATCACATCTAAGAACATCACTGAGGCCACCGGAAGTACAGTATATTGGTAGGAGTCATTGGATGGTGGAGCTGTTGCATTTCTGGCAATTTTTCAGATCTCAAGGACTCGTCAGCATGACTGTAAAAGGAAAATGGACGTTGGAAACCAGCATCATCCCCTGTCTGTTAACAACTGTGACCCAATCCAGCAGTCACCGCACAGAGTGGGAAGGGTTTAGAGACTGTTGTCCAGGAGGAAAAGACAGCCAGCAAAAGAAAAGACAACATCTACATCTGCCACCATCATCTCATAGTAAACCTATTTTATACCATTATTACCAGAGTTAAGCAGGATACACATTGTTCCCTCACAAATATGATGCATCTTGTTCATTGTAATCAAATATATACTTTTTAATAAATAAATATTTACTTTATATTTACTAAAAGCACAATTATTTACTGTATTTAGTTTCAGGATTCTGTTTATTTTGGGATATGTGATTTCATTCTCTTTCTATTAACACCTACCTTTATAAATAATTAGCTTTTTGAGTTTATATGTTCACTTCGTATAAGAAATTCTTGATGCTGACTAAGAAATGTCAGTAGATTTAACTTTAAAATAGCTCGGGCATGTTTGCAAAGACAATGGAGGAATCACTACAAGAAAGTGAAATGGAAATTTAAAAAATGTAGGTTTAGGTTAAAAACAGACATCTGGAATTTTAAGTATATCACACACAAAATAGTGAGTAGAGAATTGCTTAAATTGAGTGACTCTACTACTACTAAGAATAGACTTTACTTGCAAAATGTATTTACTACATACAAAAAATAAGTGAGGGCGGCCCGGTGGTGCAAGAAAGTCCTGGGTTCGATTTCCGGAGTCGGCCAGGGTCTTTCTGTATGGAGTTTGCATGTTCTCCCCGTGTTTGCGTAGGTTCTCTCCGGGCACTCCGGCTTCCTCCCACAGTCCAAAGACTTGCAGTCAGGTTAACTGGGAACTCTAAATTGCCCGTAGGTGTGAGTGAGAGTGTGAATGACTGTTTGTCTATATGTGGCCCTGCGATGGACCTGTCCAGGGTGTACCCCGCCTCTCGCACGTATGGTGTCTGGGATAGGCTCCAGCACACCCGTGACCCCTGCGGTTCAGAAGATGTATGAAAAAATAAATGGTTTACACAAAGACTTTTCTTGTTTGATCTACATGAAAATCTGATGCAAATTGTCTCTGTCTCTTTGATGACTCTGCAGTGGTTGGGTGTATCAGCGGTGGGGAGGAGACAGAGTACAGAGGTCTAGTGGACAGTTTTGTGAAGTGGTGTGGGAACAACCATCTGACCTTAAATGTAAGCAAGACCAAGGAGATGGTTGTGGACTTTAGGAGGAAGAGAACTAGCTTCGACACTGTGTCCATTCTGGGTGAGAAGGGGGAGGTGGTGGAGAGGTACAAATACCTGGGAGTTCACCTGGACAACAGACTGGACTGGAAGTTCAACACAGAGGCTGTGTACAGAAAGGGACAGAGTAGACTCTACTTCCTGAGGAAGCTCAGGTCCTTTAATGTGTGCAACAAGATGCTGCAGATCTTTTACCAGTCTGTTGTAGCCAGTGCGATATTC
>OMLM01009568.1:0-12239 GCA_900302695.1 Helostoma temminkii
TCTACATTTAAAGAATATGTATTAGTATTAAGTTCTTAAGCCAGTGGTTCCCACTTTCTCTACTGGGCGCATATTTGTAGTTAAAAATATTTGTTCAACTCTCGACACATGAACAGTGAGAAGTTACAGAGAAAAGCCCCTTTCACACATGACGTCAGTGTAATGTTCATGTGAGCACAAAAACATTACATACAGGAAATATTTATCACGTTTCTGTTCTTTATGAATGTATGAAGACTCAAAAGACTTTAATAATCCCAGAGGGAAACTGAGGTTATAAACATTACACTTTGTTTCTAATCATGTGATTGGCTCTGCTTCGATGCTGTAAACACAGCACAGCTGATTTCCGAGGTGAACTTGAATGTCACGTCGTGCTTCCTGCACTCTCTACACAGACACTCTCCCTTACTGAAATCAGCCAGAGTATGTCTGGGTGGGTGCTGCATGTGTGGAAGTGAAACTCAGAGTCCAGAGACAGTTCAGAAAGCATGTGTGAAATCAGCTTATGGTTTGTCTATCGCAGCCAGTAAACTCATCAGTGGTTAGAGTGATGAATAAAGAGAGGGAGCAACATTACCGACATGGCAATAAAATAATTTTTATTTTTATTTTCTCAAATAAACATGGAAAACTTTATGGAAGTAATTTCTTTCTGACAGTAGAGTTTAATGCTTCGTGTTCAAACTACAAGGCTCATTTTTTACTACTAATGATAAGTAGATGTGAACTGTGTAACTGTGTTTGCTGCTGTTTAAATGTCAGTGAGTGATCACTAAATAAAAACCTGCGTCTGTGTCGACAGGCCCAGATCAGTGTACCGACCTCTGAACCCTTTGGCTCCGAGCAGAGGTGAGTCTGGAAAATCAATAACTGCTGTTTCTGTCACCAACATATGGATGTTTCAGTAAAGAGACGTGTATCCAAAACTGCAGTACTATGAAGTACTGACAGTTGTTCATATTCATAATCTGGAGTCTTTTTAGTTTTTTTAAAAATCTGATATTTGTTTGTTTTTTAAACAATATTTCTCGCTTTGCCAAAAAAAACCTGTTGACAGTGATGACACCAGTGTTATTATGGTGTCAGAACTGAACTTTGCTGCTGTTTGAAGACAACCTCTCTCATCTAACATTAAAGGGACATTTCTTTATTTCCCTTATTATTAATTTCACCTGATCACACCTGTATAACTTGTTTTCTGACAGAACGAGTCATATTTCCAAGGAAACCTTTTTTTAGTGGTGTGGGGTTTATTAAATCACACACATTTTGGAACAAAATGGGCTCTGAGCATGTCTTGACACCCAGATGACCTCCAGTCTGTTCTGTCCCCGAACGCCTCACCAGAACTGAAGCACACACACTCTGGGCTTTGGTTTCAGAAGATGATTTTAAAATGTTTAGGATGAGGATTTTAATCTGAATTTCCCTAATCCACATTTTTACCCATGATGCCTCTGGTGAAACAGTAAATTTATCAAACACTTTGTGAAATTTTAAGCTTAAAAAATTATTTCCGTTTAAAACACAATGTTATAAAATATTTCATATTCACATAGTTGCACCAACTGACAGAGTAAATACAGTACTTTTATTAAACAGCAGTATTTTTATTGAGTGATGACATACTAGGGCCAAGTGCAGTAGTGTAACATGATCTCCTCAGATGATCCGGTACTTTTACATCCACTTTATTATGAAGTCCCACAGTGATGGTGGTTCACACTCACGTCTCAGTTTCTGCTGCTGGATGAGAGCGAACAAAGTGGGACAAACATTTTATGTGGAGCTGGAAAATAAATATAAAATAAATAAAACCTAAAAAATCAGTCGACCGTGAGCAGGCATGCTGTGTACGAGTTGTCAAATTATTAGGAAGTAATTCAGTCTAATGCAACAGTTAATTATGAAGTTTTCAGACTGCTACAGCATTAAGTCATCAATATAAATGTGGTGGACAAAATATTAGAAACACCAATCAGCATAAGACAATATAAGTGTGTTTTTGTGAACACACCACAACCCAGATTAGGATTAAAAAACTGAAATGATTTTCAGATTGAACCATTCAAGATGTGAGAAAGAGCTGAAACATTTTACACACTAACTCTGTGTGATTTATTTTTAGCGTCTGGTGTTTGCATATTAAGAAAGTGTGTGTGTGTGTGTGTGTGTGTGTGTATTAATAGCACAGATCTGACTGAGCTTTGTTCTCTCTCTCTTTGCTGCGTGTGTGTACGTGTGTTTGTGTGTGTGTGTGTGTTCAGGAGACGACGATGGTGAGTTAAACCAAGCTGTCTCTACATGAATTTATTTTTAGCTCTGTTACTTAAAAAAACAGAAAAGGTTAACGTGTCTTTTCTGATTCTCACGTTGCAGGAGAAGGTTTCTACAAGTGGCTGGAAGGTCGGTGCTAAACATCTTTCTGTTTCTATTTTTAGATTTGCTTTTAATCTGAAAATGTCTCATCTCTGGTGACGACTTGACAAGTGAAGCACTTTCACCTTTACATTTAGTTGGGATTAACCCACAGCCTTATCTTGTTGTCTTGTTGTACATGAGCAATCAACCACAGACTGAAGTTCACATAAACATCCTTGTTTTAAAAAACTATTTCTGCTGCGTCTGCTGCCGTCTTCTTCAGTTGTTGACAAGTCAGTTCATAAAAATACAAGTGGTGGCTGCAAACAGAGGGACAAAGAATCAGATTTTATCACCAAGTCATAGCGTAGGTCTAAAATCTTAACCCAAATGTTAATGTTACCCCCATGGAAACACAGTGATATAGAGCTGTGTAACCAGCAGCTACTCTGCAATAAATACTGCATGAAAAGAGAATATGTGAAATTTTTAAAATAATTTTATGGGGGACTGACCCTTTAAAGAGAACGTGTTAAGATCATTGATTGATCATTTAAAATGTTATTTAAAATGTGTTATTAAGTCTTTAACTCTCTTTTTCCAGGTTTGTGTTTAGAGAAGAGAGTTTTCTACAGACTCATCTCAGGCCTCCACAGCAGCATCAACATCCACCTGTGTGCCGAGTACCTGCTGGACGGTACGATCACCAGCTGACATGAAGTTATATTATTTTTATTATGATATGACATTTTACAGGGCAGGTTATTATGTACTCATTTACCCTAGTAGTGATACAGTACTTTATATTCAGGCATAACAAAGAAATACACAAACAAATGCAAAAGTATTTTCATTAATAAAGAGAAATCAAACTGAACATGGTAAAAAAAAACAGCAAATATTGAGTTAAATATAATAATAATCTGATTACAGAAGGACTGAAGCAGGAAAGTCAGGTCTTCTGTTATGATTCTGCTCAGGACAGACAAAGATGACCTGACTGACTTTAAATTGTTTTTTTTAGCTTAACTTTGTGAAAGGGTTATACAATAAATCTGCTCCACACAGAAACTAAATGAATTCAGAGATAATATGTTTAAAAGAAGACCTGGAGTGTAACAGTTCTGGTTCTGTCTCTGTCGTTTCCTCAGAGGGCTGGGGGCGGTCGGTGTGGGGTCCAAATGTGAAGGAGTTTCGGCAGCGCTTCGACATGGCAGAGACGAAGGGCGAGGGCACCCGGCGTCTGAAGAACCTCTACTTCCTGTACCTGATCGAGCTGCGGGCGCTATACAAGGTGGCGTCGTACTTCGAACGCGCCATCGTCAACCTGTACACCGGAAACTCTCAGGAGGACGGAGCCACCAAAGATCTGCTGCTGCAGATCTTCAACGAGATCAAGTAAGAGAGACTCACAGGTCAATGTTTGAATTAACAGGGACTTCAGCTGAAAGCTGCAGATCTGCCCTGTGAACCTACACAGGTCGGCCAGACATGAATGTGATGCTTATTAGTCCACCAGGATTTACTCTGATTACATCTCTGCTCAGGGTGAAGCTGAGGATGACGTGCGGTCACCTTTTGCTTATGCTGAACATGTGCAGTGGTTCTTGCTTCTTGTCGGGGCTGATTCCATATGGAAAAGGAGCATGTTAATTAAAGTTAGGCTTTGTGATTATCAGCTGATAGATATTCAGTGTCACCTGCCGCATGTTCAGCTGATTCCGTCTGCCACCAAGTGAAGTGAAGCCAGTGATTAAAGGTTAATTTGTCTCGTCCTAGTCCAAGAAAACCAAGTGGAGAATCCAGGAGCCTTTCATCAATCATAGTCTGAACTAACGCTGTGTATTTTCAAGGATCAGGTGATACACATCAGTCTACAGAGGTTATGATTCAGTATACTGTGACATATTCTAGGAAAACCATCACAGTATAAAGAACATGCATCAGAACATCTATTTGGTTTAAATAAATTTAAGTAACCACTGTTATAAACTCTGGCATGTGAACTGATAATTAAAAATCAATACAGCATTTAGAGAATCGATAGTGTCACAAACATAATATTGTGATATTCAATATATTTGATACTTCCTGACACCTCTGGTCACACATGTTGAACTCCAGTTTTATAACCAAACTGGATCATTTTTGTCTGTGGCTACCTAGAAGATTCTGTGAGGGTTCAGGGAATTACCTGAGCACCTTAGGTGAGTGTTGTGAAAACAACCGTGCAACGTCAGAAGCAGTTGCCATGTGCTGATTTACAGGGTATCCAGAGAGTTAGCACTGTGATTCAGCTGTAACTTAAGAGGCACAAGCTGGGTGTAGAAGATACAGACTTCATTAAACCTAATGCTAGAGGAACAATGAAGAAAATATAGTTTTTATGCTGAATCACAATCATAAAATTGAATGAACCTTTCAAGTTACACACTTTGAACACTTGTTAGTTCACTAATGAATATAAGACTAACAGCTGCTTTTTGTCTTCCAGAACTTTCCCGATGCACTTTGATGAGAAGTCCATGTTCGCCGGACACAAAATAGAGGCCAAAACATTAAAGGTGAAACTTTTGACTCGTTACCTGTCACGTGATGTTTGGATGTGTGGTTGTTCTTGTGTCTTTAAGGAGCAGTGCAGCAGCCTTTAAACGTTTAAAAACATTGAGTGTCACAGTTTCTGCCACATCACATAACATAACATTTAATTCAAAATGTGTTGTGATCTTTTTTTATCTTTCATGCAGGAGGAATTCCGCCTCCATTTTAAGAACATCTCCAAGATCATGGACTGCGTCGGCTGCAGTAAATGTCGACTGTGGGGGAAACTACAGGTGAGTCACGTTTCCCTGCTCTCAGTTCTGAAAAAGTTAAATCTACATGAAAACAGAATGCAATGATTGACAAGTCAGACGGTACAGTAGTGATAACAGGCTTTTATACATTGTGTGTGTGTGTGTGTGTGTGTGTATGTTGTCTGCAGACTCAGGGTCTCGGCACGGCTCTGAAGATCCTCTTCTCTGAGAAGGAGATTAAGAACCTTCCTGAACACAGCCCGTCTAAAGGCTTCCAGCTCACTCGACAGGAGATCGTGGCCTTAATGAACGCCTTCAGCAGGTACGTTCTGGGCAGACAAGAGAACTGACTAAATCAGTGTTGGTCAGTCCAGAATAGGGATGCCTCGATCACTTTTTTCTGACTGCTTACAAGTACTTAAATCTGAGTACTTGCCTTAGTAAGTAGTACTTACTTAATGATATTGCAGTTGCAGCATTTTTCATTATAAAACTGCAATAGCCAGAAAAGTGCAATAACCTGTAATCAGATGTTGTTGGATATTTTTGCTTTTTACAAAGGGATATATGTTCATAAATTAGCACTAAGCCTAAACAGATGTAATGTTTGCTTTGTTGTTGTTGTTGTTGTTGTTAAAACTATATTAATCCTCATAATTAGTTTATTTGACACACACATTGTCTAGCAGAAACAAACTGACAACAACAGGAGGAATTTTACTCATAGCTACATGTTTTATTGTGAAAATTAACCAAATTTTCTATCAGTCATGTGAAAAAACAAACTTGATGTTTGTCTCAGCCGCTCTGTGCTGCTCGATGCAGCTTGCTGTAAAGTGGTAGTGGGTTCGGTATCAGAGAAATTTTACACATACAAGTACATGAGGGCGGTGTCGGGACATTCTTAGTCCAGATTAAATCTCTCCAGTTAGAAATGAATCATTAGCTTCAGCCTACAACTACTGCTCATATGGTGAACTCAGTATAATATGTTTTCTTACTGCAGTAAATTATCAGTACAAGAACATAACATATTACTTTCTCCAGGTTGCTTGAAAACTGCTTTATTTATTTCTGACTGTGTGGAAATGATAGTTTTATAGTAAATTTATCAAGAAAAAAATGTAGATGTTACTACATGCTAACAGGTTAAACCTTATACATCGATATGATATATGTGTCATTATGCAACGTGTCTACATGTGAAACCCTGTGATGACCTGGTGATCTGACCTTCATCTCAGTCGAACTGAAGCTAGTGGAACAAAAACCATTGTAATGTTGACTAATAATGACTTTACTGAACACACCCTGTAAACATGTGTGTTTCTCCGACTGAGTACTTACATTTGAGTACTTGCTAATATCAAGTACTTATACAATTACTTTAATAATAATATTGCAATTGAAGGATTTTTTATTATAAAACTTCAGTTACCAAAAAAGTGCAATAACTTAAAACACTGTAATCATGTGTTGTTTTCTGACTGTCTAATAAAATACACAACAGGAGACTGTTGATCACATCCAAACATTAACATAAACAAACATGGCGCTGCCTCCACATTTCAGTTACTGAATGTCTTCCAGGAGGGAGTAGGATAAACTAGAGTGTTTAAAATGTCCCACTATTTTGTGTCTGATTCCCAACACATCATCAACACTTCTCTGCACCAGCAGAGCCTCATTAACAGCAGCTGAAGGGTGTGAGAGACACAGAACAGGCTGGGCAGCCCAGCATCGTCCTGTATCATGTCTTTGGCATGGTCTCTGAGTACCAAGTGAACAGAACGGCCCACATCTTCAGCATATCGGCAAATACACCCGCTATGGCTTGGCTGGTGTGTGAGTGTGCTTGTAGTATGATTCGCGAGTAAAATGCCCATGAACTCATTGAGCTGTTAAACTGCTGAGACCGTGAGGACACACTGCTGGTCCAAGCATCAGTAGTGAAGCTGCTGTAACGTCCTGCAATAGGCTGTGAATATGTTTTTATCACAAAGTCATGTACCTTCAGTCAGACAGTGTGATGACAGCTGGAACTGACTGACCTGGGCTTCAGCAGCTGAGGAGGAGGAGGAATCTGATAGTTTCCACAGTGAAGCAATAAACTGAGTCAGAGCTTCTGAACAGTCTGCAGGTTGTCTCTGGACAGTGTTTGATACAGTGGTGGTTGCTGCTGCTGCTGTCATTAGCAGACTCATTGTACTGTATGTTATACTAACACTTATCTTAAAATGTCTCCACAAAGTATTAATATGAGAACATGAAGGCGGTATCGGGTATCGGGACACCACTAACCTGAGCAACGTTCAGGAGAAACTTTTGACGATTGTTCCTCACAGATCTGCTTCAGCTCCTCTTCTTGGGTCTGGGAAGTCTGATTGTGACTGCAAACAGAGGATTTATGGTCACTGTCCTAAAAAACTCAATTGTTTGTTGTTAGTTCAACTTTATAACCAACTACGGCAGAACAGCAGGCCATTCAGGGGTTCACATGCTTTTACTGCTGTACACTGAGGATCATTATTTATCACTGTGATTTAATGTTAGTGGAGGTCGAGTTAACCGCCCCTCTCTCTCTCCGTCCCAGGTTGTCCACCAGTATTTATCAGCTCCACAATTTCCGCCTGCTGTTGAAGGAGAACAGGTAACAGGAGGTGCTGTTCCACCTGGCCAGTAGGTGACGCCAGCCCACAGAACTGCGGTAGTCTAAACCTCACCCAGAAAGAGGTCTGTCTCATGGGTATCAGGACCAGCAGTGAACCCTTAGTCTCCTGTTTTTCTCTTTGTCCGTGTTTCCTCCTCTGCCTTCATCAGAAACGTTTCTGGAAACGTTTTTTTTCTCTGATGAGCTTTGACCTTTTTTCATTTTGATTTTTCTTTTGAGAAGTCGCATCCAGGACAGCAGCACTTTGGTTGGGACATTGAAGGAAACCATCAGTGATCATGAAGCCTGGACGCAGATGAAGCTGTGTTCAACAGAACAGAAGTCGAGGGAAAATGAGTCTTCATCGCTCTTCTTTTGTTAACTGATTCAGACTTTACAGCTCTTCTGTAAAAATGTGGAACAAAAGACTCAGTTTGTCCTGATAAAAGATCGTCCAGATCGTCGGGACATTGCTGCCTGTTCAGTTAGTTTCCTTTCTCACAGTCTGTTGTTTCCACAGCCTGAGGATCTGGACCAACCTGCTCATATTTACCACATCATTTACGTCTGCCTGCTAGAAAGTGTGTGTGTGTGTGTGTGTGTGTGTGTCAACAGTTGCAGCTATTAAATAATAATGGACTATGACTTGATTCCACAGCTAAATAATCCTAAACTTGATGCTAGTAGCTGATTTTTCCAATAACTATGAATGAAAGGGTCACAGTGCCGCCTGTCTCTCTCTGCCTGTCTGTCTCTCTCTCTCTCTCTGCCTGTCTAGCTGCTGCTGCTGTGTATTATGTTTGTGCTGCCTACTTTACTCAGATGTCTTCGCCTCAGCTGTGTTTGTCTTAAATCACAACTTGAATCGAGACATTATTTAAACCTGAAGTTCTGTTGCTTCAGTATTTGAACTGAGTTGATGGATGTGACTAAAGCTAAGGGGAAGCAGGTCAGAAGTGTCCTTAAGCAAAGACAGTGTGAGATGTGAGGCGCAAAGATGGAGATGTTTTATCCGTTTTTATTGTCAACAGATCACATGTTTAGACCAAAAACACCGGAGTTCCTACTGAAGAACGTTTCCTAAAGCAGCCGCTCGCTGACGTCTTTTATCAGACAGGAGGACGTGCTGCTTTAAGTGGTGGTTTGGTCGTTTGCAGGTGAGATTTGTTGACAGGAAGAATAATATAAAATATCTTCCGACATGAACGAGGCTCAGTGAAACAGTCTTCCGGAAACAGTCACATGGTGAATGTGAATTCTGTGATGGAGCTGCCAGTTTATTTCTATACGATCACAGCTGTTACTGTCAGTTAGCAACGTGAAACAAGCAAAAGAGCACAGAGCGTGTTCGTTAAACTGTCACGCCTGCGTCAAAATAAGAAGTAAAAATAAATAAACTTCTTGAAAATGACGATTAAAAAGTCTCCTTGTCTTCGCAGCTTTAATGTATGTTAAGTCATATTAAAGGTCAAGCATCACCTCGACAAGTGGACGGACACATTTATGAAATAATTGCTTTGCTCAGTGTGAAACAGACCAAAGTTGCATGCTTTTTTTCTTTGTATGTTTGTTTGTTTGTGAGTTGCAGGAAAGTGTTTTATTTTACTTTATTCATTCTCTCATGTTTTGGTTATTAAGCTATGAAAATCTAAAATGACAACACAGATACTGAAAGTACAGTTTGAGCTTGTGTTAATAAAACTGAAGACATAAATATCAGCCACTAGCAGCTTCAGTCCAAACTGTGTTTGCTCCTTTCCAAACTCTTGTGGCTGTTTTTTGCCCTAAACTTGGTGTGCAAGGCTCTGTCTTTACAGATTCTGGCATCAGTAAACACTTTACCTTTTACTCGCAGCCTCGGAGTCTGTGCAGAGGGAACACTGATGCTCTCAACCTCAGGCTGGATGAGGATGAGGATGTTTGGACGTTTCTACATTAATCAGAGCTCTAGAGATGTCAGATGTCAGAAGTCTGAGTCAAAACAAGAAAATGTGCCCTCAGAGCGTGTTTCTACACTAAAACACAAAAGTGTTTCTGTTTTTGTGTGATTATAAAACAGAGGCCTGAGGGTGTCAATCATAACGACATACAATGATAAAATAATCATTAACTGTAATTCTGCCTTTAAAATATCATTTAGTTCAGTTTACCATTCACTTTGGCTTTTTTCTGTTTCAACAATAAAGTTTTTAAATGTGTGAACATGTGCAGATGATTGATGAAACTTATTTTATCTCATTTCAACTGAAAAAAATCATTCAAAAATCTTATTAGGAATAACTACAAGATTTGGTGTTTCAGTCTCATTAATCAGTCAGTCTCAGTATTATATCACTTATTTTGACAATATTAATTGTAGCATTAAATCATAAAATCATATTTCTGTCAAAATATAAAACTGAGGCTGTTAACTTTGACTCTCATAAGCAACTAAAGCCTATTAGAATATATGAAAATGACCAAAACCAGTTATATCCCTGAAGTATTTAACTTAAAACAATCTGCCTGAATCCATATGATACGTTTTCTGGGGGGGGGCAGATTTAAGGTGTTTTGTGTTGTTGCGGTGTTGTTGTGTTTTTTTTTGGCATCAGAAAGTGTTCAGAAAACTGTATTTCAGTTGTTTAAGCCCAGATAGATTTGACCTCTGTTTAAACTGTTTAAACTCTGTTACATCTTAGCTGGTCAGTTTATGAAATTCAAATGATTATGATCTAGTTTTGCTTCCATATATTTAATAGGGACAGTTTTTAATTGACCCCTTCTAGCCACAAACAGTGTGGATGTTAACTTTATTTTCCTTGTGTGTGAATGATATGTACTTGCTTTCCTTGCACACTGGACGTCCAGTCCACTCTAAGCCTTAAAACTAAACAGCCATTTTAAAAAAAGTTCACAAAAATTAAATTTGCTCTTCACACTTTTTATGTCGCATCTAAAAGGGAGCAGTTGACATTTTCTTTCCTTTGCTTTCAGATCTATATGAATATACATCATTGCACCATGTTAATATGTGTACCTGTTGAATATTTATTTGAAGAGTAATAAATTTTTCTGCACAGCTCTTAACTTTTGTTTGGTTTATGGTTAAATTCTCAAGCTGCTTTGCTTTACTTTTTTTTTTATCTGTCACAGTTTTTATACGAGTAGAAACAACATCTGAGGAACAGTTGCACACCATGTCTTATTAAAAAATAAATACAATAATACAATAAAATATAAATGAATGCAGATGAGTCTTGTGACAAACATTAGTTTGTCAGTGATTGCGTTCAGGTTAGCTTCCTAATTAATTTTTTCGGTCAGGCTGCTGTTAAACAAATCTAATAAATGATTCACTGATTTTTATTTATCTTTAGGACAAAGCTTCAGTTGATCTCGTTGGTCATAATAGTCCAGCCCCTGACAGGAATTTCTAGTCCAGCATAGAGTGGGTGCCAGCTTTCTTGGCTGGGAGCTGGTTCTTTGGCTGTGAGAACACAAAGAACTGGTGCGAAATTTAGCACTGCTCTGCACCAGTCTAAAGGTTTGGTGGAAAGAGACCATAGAACTGCAGCTGATAGAATGTGTGCTGTAGCATCGTACTAATGATCCTGATAAAGGCAGATAATGGAGACATTTTAATAATTTACAGTCTAATCATACTGCATACCCTCTTGCTCATTTGTACACGTATGGACTCCCGGGGTCAGTCTTTCAACCCACTTGTTGTCTTTTGTGTGTAGACAATGTGTACATCATCGTCCCCATCCGAGTGTCTGTTGTCCTTCCAATGAAGGTACACATCTGATTCCGATCCTGAGGTGCAGGGAGAGGTGAAGGAACAGATAATGAAGTAGTAGTTTACACGCGTGTCTGTCCATGGGGCCGAGTGGACATTTTTGTTAGATGTACTAAAATGGTCTTTGGGCGTTTGCTCTGAGATGTAGTTTTGATAAACCTGTGACATACATGAGTTCTCCATGACCTTGACCTTTGACCTTTAAACACCAAATTCCCTCATGACACACCTGTGATATCGTCTTCAAAATACCTCCAGATGCAGCCGTCACCAGAGTAGATAATAGAATCAGTTATTTTGTTTGTTGTTGTAATGGCACAGAAGAATTTGTCATTTTAGCGTTACCTTTACTTTTTGTGTTAACTCGTCACAAACACACAAACCATAAACACAACTAAACACGTCATCTCAGTGAGCCTATACAAACTTACAAAACCTGTGTCTGTTAGAAATATAGAGTGTGCGTTTTTTCATCAACATTCTTACAGAAATATCAACAGTGAAAAACATTTTAACCAGAACTCACTGATGGGTTGAGTCTTATTTTGGGGTAATTCTGATTTTTGAAATATTGGTTAATCATTTTTCATTCTGCAGAAGGACTTCTGTGTTAAAAAAACTAAATTTTGCACTTTTTTAAACTTATTAC
>OMLM01009568.1:22479-39192 GCA_900302695.1 Helostoma temminkii
CCCCCCCCAAAAAAAAACATACAGCAGTGACCTTGATGTAAACTAAATTTTTACAAAACTTTCTTTTTTGATAAAGCTTAGAGCTCAGAGCTGGTTCAGGTGACTCTGAACAATCTTAGTTATACTGCTATAGACTTAGACTGCCGGGGGACTTCCCTCAACACACTGAGCTCCTCCTCTTTTCTCTGTCTCCATCATAATGTTGTGTCTGCTCTCTCCCATAGTCGTGCTTCTCTCTCTCTCTCTCTCTCTCTCTTTTTGTTATTGTTTTATGACCTGTTCTTTCCTCTCTTTCTATCCACTCACCCCAACCTGTCGAGGCAGATGGCTGCCCACCCTGAGCCTGGTTTCTTCTGTTAAAGGGAGTTTTTCTTCTCCACTGTCTCCTAGTGCTGCACAGTGGGATCTGTTGGGTTTTATATATAATTCAATGTAGTTGTATTGTTAACTTAATTCAAATCTAAGAAAATAAAATACTTTGCTGCTATGAAACGTGCACTCCCCCATTCACACCCCCTGTCCCCACCCACCTTTCCTTAATCTCATACCAAAAGATAGAAGACCTCTGTCTGAGGATCTCAGGCTATGTACAGGCTCACAAAGTACTGATAACTCAGATAAATCCAACCAAAAACTCTCTAGATCCACCATGATGAATATATGACTTAAGCCAGGACCTGTGGAGAGTAAGATAGTGTATTATATGGACAATAACCAGTTCTAGAGGAAACAGTGAAAAAATGATGCACTATTATAGCCCACTCTGTGCCTAAAATGAAAATGATTTTATTGCTTTTAGATACAAGGATGCTTTAATATGAATATTACAATACTGGTCTCCTAATGATAAATAAACTGTCACCATGAAGTTCAAGAAGGTGAAGAACAAGACTGTGTGTCAAAATACAAGCATCTTAATGTGTTCTATAGTCTTAAACTTAAAAACAAACACATTAATAAAAAAAGTTATTAAAGATATTATTGTGTTACAGGTTTATCTAAAATGTTCACAAACTAACTCCACTTAAATGAACTTCAATAGATCAGTACACCACAGTATAATCCTGTGATATAATTACTAGTATAGTCTGTGATGCAGTGCCTATACTTCTTCATATATATTATTATATACTTTAGTTTTTTTCTACAGCCAATATACATCAGTCTATGGAAGAGGTCAATTATAAAATAATTTGGCTTTAAATTCAGAATTCGTAGAAAAAGTGGGGAAAAAATCAGAAATGTAAAAAAAAATGTTACAGTATAGTGCAGTATAGTAGTATATTAGTATAGTATTCATCAAACTCACATTAAAGAACAACAGGTCGTTTTTCATTTAACATTTAGACTTTTATTTTGAAAACATTAGGCGGATACCCACCAACACCTCCGCCCCGGCCTCCTCCATCCATCCATCCCCTCTCCTCCGCCTCCTTCATTCCGCCGCTGTGCGCCTCCACACCGGCTTCTCGTGCTGCTCTTACCCGCTGCTCTCGCCTCTTCCTCGGCTTTTTTTTCCTGGGGATCAACACTGAACTGTGACTTGTGTCTGTGGAGCATCAGGAGTGAAAGATGAGTCCAAGATCCCGGAGCCGGTTGTGGGTCTGGTTCTGCTTGCTGAGCACGAGTGTTCTGACCCGGTCTCTGGAGCTGCAGGACCTGTTTGAGTTCGGAGAAGAAGCCGGAGACCTGCAGCTGCTGCCCGGCTCGGACTCCAGCGCCGAGCTGCGGCTGAACGGATCCGTTTTCTTCTTCGGCAAAAGCCTGGACAAAGTTTCTGTGAGTGTTTGGAGGATTTAAACTTGAAGTTTAGTCACAGAGAAAGAAGAGTGTGAATCATGTCACTTTCAAATTCAGTCAAAAAAACCTGAAATAAAACAGTAAAGTTTCAGATTTTCAGCAATAAAACTGAACAAAATGAATTTAAGTTTAATTGAAGTTTATTTATATATTATCAAATCACAACAAAAGTCAAAAGACATTTTACAATTTAAGTAATGTAATGTAATGTAATGTAATGGTTTAAGACCTGACAATACAAAGAAATAATAAGGAAAATGCAATCAAGCTTAAAATTATAAAAACTATTCAGAATTCACCAGATAATTGGCTCATTAAATGAGATTTAACAAATGAAATTCTTCATTCATCAGAACAAAGAACAGAATCTCTTAATACGAACCTGTAAATTCTACTTAATAGAAATATAGACAACCTGGGAGGAGCCGCCTCAATGTGGTTAAAATGGTAATTTCATTTAAAGATTTATCAGTTAACTTGAGGAAAGTTTGACTGGAGTTTGGTGGCTGTTCAATCTGGTCATTGTTTTTAGATTTAAAGGTGTTTTAAGGTGTTTGAAGCTGTTTAGCACGTGTGAATCTGTGTTTACTCTTCAAACGAAGCTTTGTTTTCTCTCTGTGTGTGTGTTCACACCTGCTCAGGTTTCTCCTTCAGATCTGCTGCTCTGGATTTAGATCCACATGAGTCCTGCTGCTTTCTGGCTCAGCTTGTTTGTCTTGTGGTTTTGTGGTGAAGTGTCCTGGTGTTGGTGTGTGAACAGGTCGTTGGAGAGAGAGAGAGTGTGTGTGTGTGTGTGTGTGTGTGTGTGTGTGTGTGTGTGGAGGTTTGCTGTTTGCTCAGACGGCCAGAGGTGTTGGATGAGGCTGGAATGTGAGTCAATTAAAAGCCAGCACAGATAAGCCTTTCATCAGCGACACACACAAGGTGAATGCATTCTTTTGGCCATGTGACCATTTAATCCAGATTGGAGCGTCTACATTTGGTGTGAACCTCATCCTGTGTCTCTGTAGGAAATTAGTGGCACTAACAATTCTGTTCTTCATCGTTTGGGCCTTGAAATGTAAAAATGTGAAAATGTTCAACGATAAATGTGAATCTCATCTTTGCAGAAGTGAAAACGAAGCAAATCTTTTCATTTGAGAAGCTGAAATTGGAGAATTTTTGGTTTAATTTGCTTTTGTTGTTAGAAAAGTGCCACACGCGGTAAATCGGTTATGAGCATAGATGCTTATAGTTCATTATTTTCCATTAGTTGGTTGATTTCAGCTGTAAAGAGAAAGGACACGGTGCTGTTCGGTGCAGGGCCTCCTCAACGGTGCAGCTTTCCTGCCAGTTGTGTTCAGTTCTTGTAACTATGAGACGTCTTTAGATTTGTCAGGTAAAACGGGAACATTAAAAAGACATCGCTGGTAGAACGTGTGTTTTTGTGTAGTAGCCGATACTTCTGGCTGTAGAAGGGGCGATGTTTGCAGACAATGGGGCCCCTGGAGCAAAGTCTCATCCTGTGGGCCCCTCATATGGTAATCTTGGCTCTGAGTTTTCATGAGTGTTATGAACTGAAATGTTTGGACTCTGGGAATTAAAGGCCTCTCGGATGTAAAGCAACACTGTCACATTAAAAGAGAGAATAGAAACACAGTTTTAAACATTGTCGGACTTAAATCTTTCACCGGCAGTGTAGAGGCAGTCGGAGGAGACGCTGCTGCCCCTCGCTGTTACATTCCTCTGAGATCAAAGCTGTTCCAGGCTACATGCTAATTCTACACAAGCTTGAAGTTTGAAGTGAGTTTCCACTAGAAAAGAAACAAAAGCTGAATTCAGTGGTGGCGCTGTTCACATATGACCGTCATCCAGTCAAAGTCAGGAAAGATTCAGCACAGAGCAAACGTTCTGCTTGTCTGGTTCAGAGCTGAAGCTCATGTAATATGTGCTTTAAGTCTTTGTTAAATTATTTTTTATTTTAAGATGTAAAATATTCTTAAACATCCCTTTAAAGTTAAGAGCTCAGCTGTTAATGGTACCGCAGTTAAATTAAGCTAAATGTTAGTGAAGTTTGGCCTAAATTATTTAGAGATACTTAACATTTAGTGTTTTGCATGAATCTTCCCTAAAACAACTATTATCTGTATTTTTAGAACAACATGATGAACCTGCAGCTCATTGTTTTCCGGAAACGGTTGAGTATTTAGTTCAATTAAATTTTTTTATATAGCATCATCAGTTATGGAGTGAGAAAGCAAACAGCCCCCCTGTGCAGCACTAGGACAAAGTGGAGAGCAAAAACTTTGGTGAAAGAAACCTCCAGCAAAACCAGGCTCATGGTGGGCGGCCATCTGCCTCGACTGGTTATATTAAGTGGAAAAAATGCTCTAAAAAGCCACTGTACGCAACCTGCTTAGTAGTAGAGTAGACAGACACAGTTAGAGAGCACTTATGAACACAGTGCAGCATTTAGCTGAAGAGCAGATCAGGAGGTGGTGGAGACCAAAAAGAGCTAAAACACAGGGAACGTTGGAGACTCGGCAGGTCCACACAAACACTCCATGTGAATCAACCATAACACACACAACACGTTTCCATTTAACACAAGCAAGCCAAAAAAAATCTAAAGTCCAGATGATGGTGGAACCATCTAGAAGGACTAGAAGCAACTGAGTGACTGGTGCTTCATCTTCATCTGGACCAACAAGTGGCACTAGGAAAAAACAGAACAACAGCAGGTGGCAGTAGTAATTATCATTCTAGAAGGGAAAGCAGGTAAACTGTAAAGACGCCACTCTCTCACTCATTCAACATGATAAACTGACTGAAAAGCCACAGACTGAGGTCTAGTGCCAACAGTAAAGGACAAAAACTAGACAGGCAGTCGACTGTCTTAGTGTACATCTAAAACATTTATCAAAGTATCAAACTGCAGTGCAAGTAAAAAAGTATCTATACCACAGTGTAGAAGTACTGTTACAAGTAGAAGTCCTGCGTTCAAAATGTTACTTAGTGAAAGGACAAGTACAAGCTAAAGTAAGATAAGAGTGTGGCTCATTTTTCCATCAGTGAGTATATATATATAATATTCCTGACTGTTACCCTGCATGTCTTTGGACTGTGGAGTTAAACCCACAAGGACATCATGTACGCTCCACACAGTGTCAGTGTGTTTCCATGCTCTTCAGTAACCAGGTTACAGTTGGCTCTCTCAGATGATTTTCTAATTGATATGTAAATTAGAAACTGAGTTTCTAATCTGCTTTTTACGAGAGCAAGCAGGCATAACAAAGGCTGCAGACACTCTACTATCAGCTGAGACGAGCGGCTGAATGAATGAATTTAAATGAAGGTCACCCAAAAATCAACTAAAACTGAAACCCACACAAAGTCCTGATTGTACTTAAAGTATTGGACTAAATGTACTTTATAATTTTTTACCTGTGTCAAAATGTTTTATGTTTCCCTGCATCATGATCTGAAAAAGATTCTGAGACCAGAACTGGGAAGAAACTGAAGACATTTAGAATAAAACGTGCAGAGCAGTTGCAAACTGAGATGAACAATGTAACATGCTCTTTTTGTTTTCACTCCTTTTGACTAACTTGATAAAAGCTGCGGAGCCTCGTCGACGCCCTGATACGTCCTCACTTAGTATTTATCTTCCCTGTTTCCGTCACGTCACCATTTGTTTTTCCTCCTCGTGTTAAAACAACAGTTTCTGGACCACACAGATCAGCGGCTCCGCAGGAAGTGAACTGGTCGGCGTCGCGGTCGCCTTCATGTTTCCTATCATTTCAGTGGCCGCGGGTCAGACTGTTTCATTCTGAGCAGAGACGTGATGTGGTTTGTTGTTGGAGAATGAAGGAGTTAAGCATTGCTGGGTCAGGCTGCGTTCACTACAGAACTGTTGGTTTTACCCCACATGCAGATGTTTGTTGCTCTTTCAGTTCATCAGTTTAATCTGTTCAGTCTTTTTGTTTCTGCTGTTATTGGTCTGAGTGACATGTTTGTTAAGAAATGCTATTTTTTTCAAAATAAGAGCTCAACATGGATGGGTCCAGGAATCAGGTTCTGGATTCACAGTTACAGTAACAGTACAGTGGTCAATGCTGATCTTTAGAGAGGAGAGAGTAACAAGTAGCACGGTGGAAATGGAAATGAGGACATTTATTTTCCTCATCAGATCCCAAACCAACACTTCAGCGATGCACATGGTTGCACTGGGTGACACCTTCTGTGATTGAACATTAGCTTAGTTTGACTCAGTTCTGCTGACACAATGGTCTCCAGCAAAGAGCCCAGTGTCTCCTGTTTGATTAAGTCTTATTATTTTTTAGGTTTAGGTCAATTAAGCTACTTGTAATAATAAAATTACTAATGTGTTTCAGTTGAACATGAACTTGGTTGTTATTAGTTGGTTTAACAAATAACCACTGATGCCACCAGGGTGTCGTTCGCTTGGGTGTAATGAAGCAGAACCTGCACTGGCGGTTTTATGGACCATGGACCTGCACCATTCGCTCCATGTGTCATACATCATTATAGACGCTGAAATTCAGCCTGAAGTTTTTGGAATCTCCACCAGAATTTAAACTTCTTTATTCGTAATAGTGGAGATTTTCAGAGTAAAAGCTGTTTCTCTGGATTTTCCCACAGTGTGAAGCTCTATTTGATCCCTGTGAGTCTGGAGTCCATAGAGGACCCACCCCCCTCTTTTAAGTGTTTGTAACGACACCCAAGATGAGGGACATCCTGTTGGCCTGTGCTTCCTCAGTAATTATCACTCCTACACTGACCCTCCTTTCCATTCAGCTGATTTGAGGATTGAAAACTCTGCAGAGTCGACTGGAAAAGAAAATCTGGCTCAGCTCCAGGAGGTTTTCCAGCTGTGCGCTGGATCCTCAGCGGGAAGCTAAGAACCCTCGTAGGGCTGGTACATACATGTGGAACATATAGACACAAGACGTCTGTCTTTCAAAACCAGATGGCCGAGCTCAGAGTGTTTCCTCCCTCCACTGTTCTCACGCTGATAATGATGATCTCAGGCGTCGGATATGTGTGATGTCAGCGACGCTCTGGCATGTGAACCCACTGCTGCAGGTCCTCAAACACTTTTTGTATTATTACACGAAGAACCAGGTCATTTAAAACATAAAGTGCCATAATGCACATGAATGTTCACGTTGTGTTTAAATTAAAAAAAAGATTGCAATTTTTTTCCTAAAATTAGACTGACAAAAATTGCAATACTTGCAATACATGTTGCCAATAGGCAGTAGGCGGTTTGCCTACCTGATCCACCAGCGGTTATGGCGTTTAGAAGAAAGCGGCTTAAATTGCAGCTATGTCATTTGAAATTACGAGCTGATCTCCAAGACTGATGTCCAACTGTGTCAAATCAGTTTATCATTTATTAGATTTGTTTAACAGGAAAGTGACTGAAAAAACATAGTTATTGCTAATTAGTGAACTAGATGCTAAAGCTAACAGAGGCTAACGTTAATAGATGATGTTTAGTTTTAACAACAATGAAAATGTATCAAATGTAATCACTGTACATAGTGATTACAACAAGCAGCACACGTATTGGACCAGGAATGTTTGGATGTGAGTTTAGACTCAAACTCAGAAACAACACTGGTACAGAGACACTGCGAAGTGCTGTGACGGCAGAGATGAAGCATAATGATGTAATGACATGGCTCTTGAGCCTGTGGAAAAGCGTAGCACGGTTACTTAGACAGTTGAACCAGAACTAGCACCAAGTTCTTGTTGGTTGACGAGGGGTAAACGTGTTAGAGTTTCAGTCTTAGCTCACAGCTCCTCCAACAAGAAAACAACCTAAAACCTTCAATCAGAAAAGTCAAGAATGGAGAAAAAGAAAAGAAAAGAAAAGAAAGCTGTTATGAACTTTCATCCTAATCCTTCTGAACGTGTGGAAGCCTCATTGAGATCCACAGAAAGAACCTGATTACAGCGAACATTTGCAAGTGTGTGCTTCAATAATACTGTGTTATAGATTAAATATTTGTCTGATATTTTTATTTATTGTTATTTCAAATGCTACATCAAAGGTCAGAAGCAACGTAGAGACGGGGGGCGTGGTTTAGGTATATCTGTAAACTGGCCAAAGTGTGGAACCACTAGTTTATTCTTTTTCAAAATAAAAGTTTCCATCCAAAGCAAGTTTAGTCATATAATTAATATTCTGCATGTCTTCTGTTCCCTTAAAACTCTTCTCTACTCACAGGCTGAAACTGGGAGAACTGTTTGATTTTCAGTTGGTGCAGAGACCAAGCTTGTGTCTGTCATTATCCTCTGCTCAACCTGTTAACTCCTTAAAAGCTTCGGGAATGTCGTTAGTCGTCAGCGTTTTCCGCTCAGACAAAAGATCTTGTGTTCACTCTGTGATGAAGCTCGAGTGTCTTTATCTCTGCAGGCGTCTCCTCTAAAGTCAGATACCTGCTGGGAGGACACCCCCACCCCCACCTTTCTCCCACCTGCTGCTGTCATTCATGCGTTTATCTGGAGGAAGTCAGTAGGGGAGTGGGAGGAGGAGAAGAGGCCGATGGTGGCCGAAAGCTTCCCTCAGTACTCGTCTCTGATGACATGCTGAAGTCTTTACAGAGGCAGTCAAGCAAGACGTCTTTCCTCTTTGGCTCTTATTTCTTCAGCTTCAAACGCAATTATTTCTGTCTTTATGTTTTCAGAGGCTCTGACCTTTAATCTTTTTGCTGCTGGTTCAGGTTTGAGATGAACCTGCTCCTCTTCTGCTCAGGCTGAGACATTTATCCTGTCCGTCAGCAGTGCAGTGCTGGGGGAAGCAAGGTGACGTTTTCCCTTCGAGAGCACTAGCAGTTTGGCTCTGCTTTTCACTGCCAAATTACATCCACACTATTCTGGCTAATGTCAGAAACACATCTTTCTCTTTCTAAAACTGGGCTTTTCAAAAATTATACTCCTTCACCTAGTCGAGGAAGATGGCCACCAACCCTGAGCTTATGGTTTCTTAAAGTTTATTTTTTAAGTGCCTTGAAATTACTTTTGTTGTGGCTTGGTGCTATATAAATAAACTAAATTGAACTGACCTGAAGAATTTAGAGTTAAAAAGACAAGATAAAGTGGCTTCGCTGTTTGAAGATGAACAGCTGTTTTCATCTGCTTGGTTGATTGCGACTTAAACGTGATGAGATAAGACCGAAGAGTCCTGACGGCAGGATACACAGTTTATGTCTGGAGCTGCTGATGCATTCATGGCCCTAACCAAACATCAGCACCAGCTCGTAGCAGAGACACATATGTCAATACTTAGGCAGCTTAAAGTAGAGAATATGAAGGCAGTGTCCCCATGTATGTGGATCGCAACTAAATACCTTCAAATCAGATTTTTAAAAATGTTTCTGTGAAAATGCTTTTAGGCCACATACATGGTCCGTGCAACTGGTTGATACTGGTCCAACTAATCTGCCTACTGTTTGGTCTGCTGCTTCTTGTTGTTTCTCTAGTTAAAGGGAGTTTTTGTTCTCCACTGTCTCCTACTGCTGCTCAACTAGGACATTGAAATGTTGTATTTGAGACATTTTGCTGTGATTTCTACTATTTAGATACTTGGAATGACAATAGAGATGGATCCTGATGAGTCTGTACTTTCTCAGTCGTCCCACCCAGTTTCCTAAAAATGATGTTTCAATATAGCCAAATAGCAATTACGATTATTTTTTTGTGACAAATGTAATTGCAACTGGATTACATTTTCTGTTAACATAAAGATCATATGTTCACGATTAACATAAAGGACAAGTTATGCAAATACATTGATGCTTAACAATTTAAATGTCCACGGGTAGCGTATTTTTTTCCACCAAAATATCCGATCTACAACAATCTATCTAACCCTAACCAAAGTATTTATAATGCCCAAACCTAACCTCACGTACAACTGCAATCTCGATCTGTCAGACCGCCCGTCATTCATTTTACAAACTATGTTGCATGACAACATAACGATTTTGTTCCATCACAATAGCAGTTTAGTCGTAGTTCTAGGAGACAGGGTTGGTCTTCCAGGTCATGTTCTCCAAGAGGTGCTGTTCAGTAGCAACTGGACTTTAAGTTCTTAAAGATGCTTTATCCCACATCCAAAAAGCTAATTCATCCTGGGTCGATGTGTCAAGACATGACAGACATAGAAAACAATGGCTGTGGGCCTTAAGTTGACATATATAGATCAACGGATGGATGATTTTTATATTTGCTGATTTTTATGATCCACCATAGGATGAGCCCTTATGATGTTAAGGACCCTCCCTCTAAATTCACCATGTTTAGATTCACTACAAATTGAACCTTACTGTTATTAACAGGGCAGAGCTCTATCAACTTCTGCAGCCTCCAGTGTTGTCCAGGGTCGGGGGTTGTGGGCGTCGGCTGAATGTGAGCAACAGGCCTCTGTGTCTGCATCACATTCAAACCTTTCACATTAATGAGATTGCGCTTATCAGATCGTTTGTATTTATTATGTAACAGGCCAGAAGGCTCCGCTCGATTAACTCAACAAAACAAACAATGAAATGAATTATTTCGGCTGCAAATTCTGTGAAAGAGACTAAAAATGATGCCTTCTGAACTAATAATTATCACCTCTTTCTAAAATTTGTTTCAGTGGTTTTTTTCCAAGCAAACACACAAAATGTTTCATCTTGTTGCATCTCTGATTTTCTGATGGTATCAATGTCTTTGGACTTTTGATAGTGGGTCAGATATAATGCCATCTAAAGACATTATAGCCTTGTTAAATGTGAGTGGGACACATGAAACACAAATAATCAGCAATTTGATCGATTTATCTTTGTGTCTGCCATTTTACACGTATTGGTGCGTGTAAAATGAAACCTCTGAGGATCACATGAACTGAAAAGACAGTGAAGGACATTTAAACCAAACAGCAGAATTATCAGCTGCACTGGTGGGTTTTGTCTAAATCTTCTTTCCTTGGCGTGGAAGAGGAGGACACACTTGATGATGCTCTGGTTTCAGACAGTCGCTGTGGCATTTAAGGCTTGTTTGAGATATAGAGGTTTAAGAGATCCTATTCTTCTGAGCAAATGTGAAGTTCTTGTGCTGAATTCCTACGGGCTGACAGAGCGAGCCGAGCTGCTGTGGAAGGTCCTGCTGTGGAAGAGTCCTGGTGCTTACTGGTGCTATAACTGGAGCTTCGTCTGTTCTCTCAGGCCATTTCAGTCTGTAAAACCTGCTTCAGTCACACATCACTTTCACTGAGGCATAAAAAACTACTTGCAAATCATATTTTTCATCTCCTCCTTCTTTCATATATTATTATTTTTATTTCTTATGTGTTTTTATTTATGTTATTCTCTATTTTGTAATCCTGTTCCTCTTAACTTACGACTTTCTCATAATTATGAGAAACATTATTGTTGTTACATCATAAGTAAAACAATAATTAATTGGTCGTTGGAAATTAATAGTTTGTTTTAGTTAAAACATCAGATTAATTATTATGTTAATTAGTATGACGGTTATAACTATGAGTGGAATCTCATTGCCATGAAATAAAAAGATATAATAACAAAGTATTTCTCAAAATTATGCATTTTCCTTAAACAATGAAAATGATTAGATTTGCATTATGTATATGATTCTTAGTATAGATATGATAATAAGAGAAATATGAATGTATTGAGGAATAGTCACAATTTGTAATGAATAAGGAATGATAAACAGTTATGCCTTTATAAATACAGAGAGTTTGTGAGTTATTTTAAAAATGTATAAGAAAACATGATAGATGTGATAATTAAATCTTCAAATTATTTTAATTATGAGAAACTTAATCATAATGTACGTATGTTTTTCAAACATTTTCTGCTATATTTGGTGATAAGCGAGTAGTCACCTGAACATTCTGATAAATATGTACAGGAACTATAAACTAACTAATAAACGATATCTCCCTTCTGTTCCAGATTAACACGAATGGATTTGTGGCTGCTGTTAAACCTCCAGCTGAGAATGACTACCTGGGGAAGATGCCTGCTGCTTTCAAAATGATTGCAGCCCTGCTGGGAGACATGGACATCAGTGATGGACAGGGGAAAGTCTTTTTCAGACAGGACAGCAGTCCGTATGTTCTGAGTCGATCTACTGAGCACATCAGACAAGCTTTCCCCAGAGATACTGACGTGAAGCCCACCAGTGCCCTCATTGTCACATGGGAGAATATGGCCGCCCATGGGGCGTCTGGACGAGGGGATGGTCTGGACACTAAGGTGAGGAACCATGTTGAGTTTTTTAATAAGCTGACAGAAGACTTGGCACCAGAGTCTGTATTCCAGTTTGCAGAGGGCAAACAGGCTTATTTTTCACTGTGTTGTTCAGTTCTTTAAGGACACTTTCTTAAGGGCAGCTTGAACCCTTCAGTCGGTAACTACCAGTCAGGATATAACATCAGCTGAACTGTGCCTTTGCATTTGCAGAGAAACACCTTCCAGCTGGTTGTGGCCTCCACAGTTTCGTCCTCCTATGCTATTCTGTTGTACCCCAGAGGTGGTCTGCAGTTCGTCTCCACATCAGTAGGGGGAGCTAGTAAACTCTTGGAGGCTGGCTTTAATGAAGGCATGGTGTCCAGCTGGCTCTGGGGCAACACACAGGGGAAGTATTTCCGTATCACCACCAATGAAGAGGCCTCCATCAGGGAACTTAGCGAGTAAGGCTCTGATGTTGCTTACTGAAACAGAAACTACAACATACTCAGAAGATTTAATGACTTTTTAAGGGTTTGAGATAAAGGTTCCTTGTTTACAGTGTGTTTATTGTAGTCTTGTGAATAACTATCACAATGGCTACCCCTTTTATGATTGGAAGTAGTGAATTTTGTGTGCTAATATCAAGTCAGACCTTGGAAAAGTTGTGTATACAACCAAAAACTTGTGGTGGTCATTTGTAAATTACTGTCTTGGTTTCTTGGTAACATCTTCAGGATCAGTCTCCTCCTGAAACAGTAATGTTTTTACAAAGCTTGTTCAATAAGTATTCTTAAAAGGTGACAGATTTTCCTTCCTTCCTTTATCCAACCAGAAAGACAAATTCAGGACGGAAAGGAGTTTGGGTGTACGAGATCAGTGGTACACTTGGCATTATACCAGGATTGGTCTCAGTCCCAAAAGAGGATCCTACCGAACCTGCCACTGAACCCACTGTGACCATGCTGCCAAGGCAACCTGATGAGCAGGAGACCACAGTCTCAACCTACAAACCCCCGTCTACGATTATGACTGAAGCACTACCAGAAGAAAACGAGGAATTTTCAACAGACACTCCCATTGAGTTCCAACCCAGGTACCCAGAAACTGAGGTCATCACACCAGTGTACACTGACCCAGAGACTGAAGAGCCAGATTATGAAGAACCAGGCCAGTTTGAACCAAGTTATCCTGAATCTGAGGCTGTCACACCCACAAACACAGGCACTGAAGGGTTTGAACCAACATACCCTGACCAAACTCAGACCAGAGGAAACATCTCTGAGCCTTTGCAACCAACATATACTATATCTGAACCTAGTGAACCTCGAAACACTCCAGCTGAATCAACATACCCTGACCAATCCGAAACCACAGACCACATTTCTGAGCCTTTGCAACCAACATACACTGTCCCTCAACCCAGATACCCACCAGTCAATCCAAGATACCCCAACCCTGAATCGATCCAGCCACGGTACATTAACCAAGAATCTGTACAACCGGTACCACCCCATTCGCAGCCTCAGCACCCCCAGATTGTTATATTGGATGAAGACGATCTGGATGTTAATGGTAAATTATTAAAGCTCAAAACGTGCTGAAAAATATAGAACAACGTATAGAGTATTCCTTGTGTTTTTGTTTTTTCTTATTCAGTAATGATAAAAAATATGTTTGATTGTTATAGAAGTTAGGCTGATTGACACTTTGTTTCTTTTCACAGTATTTTCATACAATTTGGAGACATGTGCCCACAACAGGCACAAATGTTCGGCTTTCGCTGACTGCCGGGATTACAGCAACGGGTACTGCTGCCACTGTAGGCCTGGCTTCTATGGTAATGGCAAGGACTGTGTTGCAGAAGGTGAGAAGCATTTTTGATTTTAATCAGTCGTACCTGTCAGGCACCTAGTAAATCTGATGAGTGTTTCTCAGTTAATTGTAGTTTGATCTGTGAAATGTATTAAAATTAAATTTCCTGTTTGATCAGATGGCTTGTTTTGTCTAACCATCACTTAAAATCCTCAAAACTGTTTGAGCTCTCTATTACATAACATAGTGTCTTCCAAGCACTGCAAGTTGTTGGAACTAGATAATAAGTTGCTGGAACTAGATTTCTCTTTAACTTGGACACAAAACAAGAATTTCATGATAACACACTGATAAAAGAAACACTCTTTTAAGAATTTGTATTGCAGTAAAATAAAATGCTTGTAGAACAACAAAACTGTGGGACTTTGAAGTCAGAAGCCATTTGTTTTTGCTGTTGTGCAGGTCATTAGCAATACCTCAGTCACCCAGATCATGGTTTTCCCAAAAGTTGAGTTCAGTAGCAACTGAACTTGCTTTAAGTTTTTGGAGATATTTCACCTTCCATCCCAAAGGCTTCAGCATCTTCCACAACTTAAATCAATGTCAGTTGCCACTGAACAGCACACTGTGGTCATCACAACATAACATTAAAACATAATCTGTTCTAGTGGTTAAATCCTTGTCATTTTCCAGGCAAACCACAGAGGATGAACGGGAAGGTGAATGGTCGAGTGTTTGTGGGAAACTCACCCTTACCTGTGGAGTTTGATAATAAGGACTTGCACTCATACGTGGTGGCCAATGATGGACGGGCCTATGTGGCCATAAGCAACATCCCCAACACTGTAGGACCTTCCCTGCTGCCGCTGTCCTCCCTTGGAGGAGTGATCGGTTGGGCTTTTGCCCTGGAGCAGCCGGGCTACCAGAACGGATTCAGTCTCATTGGTGAGGAGACATGTTGTTGTTGATTGTTGAGTAAAGATCTGTCTCGTTTTGTCTTTCTCAATTTACTGGAGACATTTAATGGATGTGTTCATAAAACTTTGCAGACTGTAGAGATTGATGTTGGTGACCATGAATACCAAAGTCCTTGGCTTGAGTCCAGCTTGGGAACACTGTCAACCCTGCAGAGACACTTGCATGTTTTCTCCTGTACCCATGCAGGTGGCGTGTTTACTCGGCAGGCTGAGGTGATCTTCCAGCCTGGAAACGAACGCCTGAGCATCAAGCAGCAGTTTAAAGGAATCGACGAACACGACCATCTGGTAGTGAGCACTGAGCTGGAGGGACGTCTGCCCATCATCCTACCGGGATCCACTGTCCAGATCAACCCGTATAAGGAGATCTACCAATACGACAAAAACTGTGAGGACATCTACCAATAACTGATAAATGAATGCAACATAAATCTGCTCTGAAATATTATATTGTTACTTTCTCCTCCTTTAAGTGATCACATCCTCCTCCAACCGCGATTACACCATCACCTCCCCTGATGGCCAAGTCCAGACCAGAAGCTACCAGTGGCGTCAGACCATTACCTTCCAGAGCTGCCCACATGACGAAGCCACCAGGGCAGCACCACCCACCCAGCAGCTCAGCGTGGACCAGATCTTTGTCATGTTCGACCCTGACAACCATCTGATCCGCTACGCCATGACCAACAAGATTGGCTCCGTCCACAGTGAGTTCTGACACCACTGTAGACCTCCTTAAAATATATAAATACAGTATAAATAGAGATGAAATGTTAACTATAAAAAATAAGTAGTAAAAAATCTGAGCAACAAATATTGCTATTTTCAGTGTCTCAAATATGAAGTTACTGTTGCTTTTCTGTTTGGTTTTGTTGGGTGTATACAACATGACATTTGATGACTGCCTTCAATAAGTCAGTCATATTGTATAGCAGCTTTTATAGAGGTTCAAGCAAATTGAAGTGTTTTACAGATGAGCTGAAAACTGGTAAAGACGCAAAAATAAAGATGGAATTTGAGAACATAGTTAGCTCTTTTTCAATTCAGTTAAGTTTTTTTATAAAGCACCAAATGACAAAAAAACAACAAAAAAAAAACCACACAAAAAAAAGGAGCTGACTTAAACATGGTGTATTTAGCTGTGTATTCTCTATTTCCATTCTTAAACCAGTGAAGCTGTTTTCTTTATTTGCTGCTGTTTTGTCTATGTGCATGTGTTTTCATAGTTGCAGTGTTTAGAGCTCTCAGGGCCACCGTACCGAGGTTTCACGGTACAAACAAGACAGACTTAGACTTGCTGCAGTATTTTAGCGTGTGGTCTGTTTGTTTCAGTGACAGATGTAAGTTCTAGACCAACACAGGTTGTTAATGTGGACCAACTCCAGCTGCTGGTTGTCAGGTTGAAGTCTTTCCAGAGGAGGAGTCCATGTCTTTGGGTCCTCTCTCTGGGGCAGTCAGAGTGAAGCCATGCATGTTGCTACATAGAGGAATGCACAGGAACACACCTCCAGCAGTTTTAGTGCCTCAGCAGCGTTTGCACTTGGACATCAGAGAAAGATAAACAGTATTCTGAGCCCGGCTGTATTTCCTCAGCTGTGAGAGCGTTGGTAGGGGGTCAGTGGTCAACATCAACAAGATACCAACGTTCAGTTCTCAGCAGGGAGAAGATTGGGGGGAGGGCATCGAGAGGGGCTTTTTTCATTTTCTCTTTTATAAAAAAGAGAGTTAATGGTAAAAGTGCTGGTGGGGGCTGTTGTCGGGACACTTGGAGGTTCAGAGTTATACAAGCAAACACGGCTCAGCTGGGGTTTTTTGGCCAAAGTGGAACATCTGGGTTGTGTTTCCTGTGAGGAGAAACCTTCAGATGTGGGGCT
>OMLM01009571.1:0-13055 GCA_900302695.1 Helostoma temminkii
CACTGATTTATGTTTTTTTACAGTCTGGAAGCATCACACACCTGATGACTGAGCAGAGCATGGGCAACTCTCATTAACGGCTGGTCAGTTAGCAACCAAGTAGACAGCAGAAAACAGGCTCGTTTGAGATTATCTGCCGTTCAGCTGGGAAACAGACAAGAGCAGGCGTCAGCAGCACGAGGCAGAGACAAAAATGCAATCGCAAAATTCAATTGCAAAAATGCAATCAAGACAAACACATACACAGGTAATGTGTGTGTTTCTAGTTACATCATTTCTGTGTATGTTGGATTTGAGGCCAAAGCCCAAAGCAAAAAATGCACAAATAGTCAGGTTAACAAACAGAAAACGCTTCTGTTATCAAGCCCAGCCGTTCAGTCCTGTTTCAATGGAAAGAAAAGAACAGTGTTTGCCATTCCTTCATTTCCTCCTCTGTGCCAAGCTTTGCCTATTGGCTGGCCTTTTATCCTTCATGTTCAGCCTTGGCTTTGGCTCCTCAGTCCCCACAGAGAAACATCCCAAACAGACAAGATTAAAATTCTGAGGACTGCTTAATATCCCTCCCTTTGGGCGAGTCAGCCAACCCCACCAAGAGGAGAGCAGCCAAAGGCGGCCCCTAGCCAAAGCATAAGGACACTGGCTGCTCTCCATGGAAGTGACTAGAAACGATTCAGGAAGACAGACACATGAAGTTTTTTGAAATGGCTGGGGTAAGAGGCTGAGGGAGGTATAAACTCATCAAAGCCTGTACACACCTAAAAACTAGCTAAGAGTTCTAAACATTCACACTTACAGACTATTTCCACTAGCAATGTTCCGATACCAGTACCTGTATTGGGTATAACATTAAGCTATGTGTAAAAGTCCCCTGTTATGTCTGTAGCTGGATGACTGAATGCACCTAGTGCTGGTTTCTCCTCCTAGTGCATCTCCTCTGCTGTGCTGCAATCAGCAGAGGAAGAAGAAAGTAATTTATTATGAGGATTAACATAGTTTTAACAACAATAGATTTGTTTGTGTTTGTTTGGTGCTAATTTAAACATATTCTCCTTTTCCATGGTAAAAAGCACAAATACCCACAGAGAGTACTGAAATACAGAAGTTGGCAAGAAGTCAGACACACAATGCCCCACTTTTAATTGTTCTCAGTGGAGAATGCGGCTTTGGAGAAGACTAAACATGCCTCAAAGCTTTAAAGGAAAACTATATATTTTAAGATAAGTGTTAGCAGGATACACAGTACAACAAGTTTGCTAATGCTAGCAGAGGGAGACAGCAACCACCACTGCATCTAACATTGGAAAAGCAAGAGAAAATGTCCAGAGACATACCAGATTCTGCCGCCTACTCATATCAGTATTCGGTATCAGCAAGTACTCAAATGTAAGTACTCGGTACTTAAGTACTTGTACTCAGTCAGGAAAAAAGTGGTATCAGGACATCACTAATTTCCACCACAGAACACTGATTTATGTTTTTTTACAGTCTGGAAGCATCACACACCTGATGACTGAGCAGAGCATGGGCAACTCTCATTAATGGCTGGTCAGTTAGCAACCAAGTTCTGACAGCAGAAAACAGGCTCGTTTGAGATTATCTGCCGTTCTGCTGGGAAACAGACAAACTGCAGGCTGTTCAAATAACAGAAGCTCTTACTCTGTTTATTGCTTTAGTTGTTTAAAATACCAGATTAGGCCACCTACTCATATCAGTATTCGGTATCAGCAAGTAATCAAATGTAAATACTCATATTTGTACTCAGTCAGGAAAAAAGTGGTATCAGGACATCACTAATTTCCACCACGGATCACTGATTTCTAGTTTTTTTTTACAGTCTGGAAGCATCACACACCTGATGACTGAGCAGAGCATGGGCAACACTGATCAGCAGCTGGTCATTTAGCAACCAAGTTCTGACAGCAGAAAACAGGCTTGTTTGAGATTATCTATGGTTCGGCTGGGAAACAGAAAGTAGCAGGCGTCAGCAGCACTCGACAAAGACAAAAATGCAATTGCAAAATGCAATTGCAAAAATGCAATCAAGAAGAATGGGTTTCTAACTTTTCCAGGAATTAACACATACTCACATCAGGTGAGGTCAGATATAGATTAAATAAAATGTTATTTTGTGCTCAGTCTTGATTGCTCTCTGTTAAAGTTACCCACACAGTCTTTGTATGAGTGTGCTGATTAGCTGACCAAACATGAAACTAAATGCAGAACAATCAGTCAAAAGAGGGGAAACACAAGGCATACATTCTGATTATTGACCCGTCAGGGCTGTGCAGCTGTTAATTTAGGAATCTTAAACAAAAAATCTGTCACTTAATTTGCAAATTTTAGACTAAAGTGATCATTTCATATACTAGAATTATGTGATCTGCACTGTAAGTTAAATATATTCAGTCTTTCTGATAAGTCACAACATGTATTCTGTGAAAGAATCAAAGGTGTGTTATATACATTGGGGCCTTAGATGTGGTGTGTCACTTTTTTCTCAGACCAAAGTACAAAATAAAATACACTGCTACTTTTATGACTCAATTTTACTCCTTTTAACTGTGTCTTTTATAGTGAAAAAGACATAAAATAATATTCAATAAAGCCACACAATGAATATAATGTTCATGCACTATTGTGCAGATATAGGATCTTAATTATCAGTCTTTAATACATGTGTAACTAATGCTAGATAAAGACTAGCTAATGATAACTTTAACCAACATGCACTATTATGATTTTCTATTTAATTAGAAACATACAATGCCTTGAGCTACACAATGTCCATTTTGCATGTTCATCAGTATGTCACCTAAAAAATCCTAACACAATACAAATGTGAACTGCAGTCTACGTGGTAGCGCTACAGCATGAAACAAGAAGAAGAAGAAGTCTGACCACATCTGTTACATTCCACTAAAAAGAACCACCAATTCAACAAAGTTCTAGCTAAACATATCAGTATACGCTGTCATATTTATGACACATCTCTTAGTACAGGAGGACAACAGAAAACCATGTGTGCCATATGTGCAATAAGTGGCCTGCAACACATATTCCTCATTCAGTCCTGTGGTCATGGAGCATTCATTAGCTTACTATCACCACCATTGCTACATAAGAGCGCACACTGAGTATGTTCATCGGGGATACACATTAGGGCCGTTTCATTTCTTAACACAACCAGTCAAGGGTTTGGACACACCTTCTCCTTCAGTGTGTTGACGTAGTTCCCAGAGGTGCTGAATACTTGTTGGCTACTTTTCCGTCACTCTTCGGTCCAACTCATCCCAAACCATCTCAATTGGATTCAGATTGGTTAATGGTGGAAAACGGGTAATCTGATACAGTACTCCATCACTCTCCTGCCTGGACAAATAACCCTTATATAAACTAGAGGTGTGTTATGGGTCATGATCCTGTTGGAAAACACTTGATTGGTCCAACTAATAAATGAAAACCCAAGGTTGGTGAGTCGACTCCCAGTTTTCCCTAGTCAAAGTGTCCCTGGAAGAGAAACTGAACCCCAGACCTTTGGTGCCTGACCAAGTCACTAATCGCCAGCACAGCACCCCAACACCATCACACCCCCTCTTCCATGATTCACAGTGGGAACCACACATTCAAGAACTGTATTTTTCTTTACTTAACTGAGTATTTCTTGCCATAGTATGGTTTTGTTGTAGCTGTAGCAGCATTAATAGGGCTATGGTCTAAAGCACATTAAGGATAAAATAAATGTCACAAGGCAGTTTGTAAAATGAAAACCATTCCAGATGACTACCTTATGAAACGAGAGAACGCCATGAGTGCAGAGTACCATAGTTAAATGTAGCTACATCACACAATCTAAAACAAAATCATAAAATATAAACATATTCTGGGTTATTTAACATTTTTGTCATAATTTTAATGTCTGCAGTATTTTTCAATGCTGAAAATAATGATAACAAAGGAAAACCACTGAAGGACAAGGTGTGTCTAAATTTTTGACTTGTAGTGTATTGAAAGTATTTATATTTACACTGAAAACATGCATCAGTTGGTATCTGGCACCTTAGCACATGTGATATACTGTCCAACCTTCTCTATCATATGCACTGCATGTGATATGATGTGAAGCTTTTCTCATGTAGTGTTAGAGAAAAAAGGCATACAATATAGTATCAGAGTGCTGGGACCAACCCCATGTGGCTCTCACAGTTACTGGTACTACAGAGGGACGCAACAACAGTTGCAAGGCCTGTGCATTTGGGACTATGCTGCCAACACTGAAGCCCACACAGAACACCCTGCCACCTCACAACACACACAGATAGGTACATCTGACTAACCAAACAGGGGGCATTCTGCTTCACAGTGGGGGTGACTGAGTAGGAACAAAGTGAATCAATCCTACTGTACAAAACTATGGAAGAGATGACAGGGGCAGACATCAGTTTTGGCAAGGAGGCGATTGTTAATCTGTGGATTTAATAAGTTCTTTTGTGCAAATCTTCAAATACACCTTAGATAACTAATTATCTCCATATTTAATTTGTAGTAGTTTACCTTCTGTGCTGAAAATGCACCAAGAAGCAGTGGATTTCTTCTACAGTATTGATTACTACATGCACAGTTAGAGATAAGCACAGCAGATGAATAAACAAACAGGCAAGCCTTGAATTTACAACAATTTACAACATTGCTCAAACAATTTATCATTCATTTCAAGTTTATGCAGGGAAATGTGTGCTTTTTAAATATAGAGCTGTCAATACAACATCAAGGCAGATATTAATCACTAATTTTAGCTTATTGTATGTACAGTAGTAAGACTAAGTATGTTCAAGTGCAGTAATACGTTTTCCTGCTTTAATTAGTCATTAAATGCGACCTTCCAGCCTTCATCTCATTTACAAATTTTCAAAAAACAACCAACCTCTAGTGGCCTAAACAGTTCCAAAATCTCAATGTTCCCAGTGTTCTGAATGCCATATGGAGTGCTGTGTGTTCTTCTCAAACATTTAAGCCTTCTTCCCTGCAGTGTGTGTGTCTGTTAGACTCAAAAACAGATGTTAACCCATATCATAATTCCTTTAAGCTTTCAGCATTTATAGATAGTTTGTGTAACTGTGGACTGATGAATCTAAACTCTTTATGATTCCTACGGGACTATTTCAATGCTTCACCCAAATCAAGCATGAAAGCAAAGTACATAAATTTTAATACATTATAGTATACAGTCTGTGTTTGAACTTAGATGAAGATTTGTCATATCGGAATACAAATTTATACATAAGCTGCATATGGCATGCACAAGGCATGGAACCAGAACTGACTTGTGCAACCTCAGTGGCTGGGGTTTGGTGGACATTTTGGGGGTTTAGTGACTTGACCAGGGACACTTAAACATACAGCCAGGGCAAGCCAGGTCAGCCCATGGGTCAATGGGCAACCGCTCCACCAACAGTTCCACTGCCACCCTAAACTCTTCTTTAAAACGTTACAAAATGCAGCAGTCAAACCAAAAGATGCCTTTCCAAAATATGGAGTTCACAGGTTTACAATAGATAATACTGTAGTGTGCTAAAAAAGCAATACATTGTCATGTCACCCTATTTTATCTAGCCAAATGTCTGTGAAGAGTCTCAGTCATCCATGTCATGGTTATCCCAAAGGTTCTATTCAGTGACCTTTCAGCCTTCCGGATGGAAATTGAACCATCTTCAAGAACTTAAAGGTCTCATATTATACCACTTTTTGGGCATTAGGTCTGCAGCATCCCCAGAATGTGTCTGTAATTTTCATGCTGACAAACTGCACATCCTGTGCACCTGGCTGTAATTTAGGAATTTAGGAGTCTGTCTCTGGAACAACAGGTTTTGAGCTGCACTCATCCCTCCCCTTCTGTTTGGTTACGGTGAATCATAAATGTGGTGTACAGATTCCATATACAAATGCCAAGAAAACAAAAAAGTAGCATGTGGATGTGGCATCAGCCTCAGTCTTGTTATATAGCAGTCACATACCAGCTTTAACCCTGAACTCACAAGCGGCTCTGATACAAGGTTACATAACCATGCAATTTTAGCTAATCCAGTCTAATAAACTCATACAATAGCTTTAAAGGTTTCACACCATGTCTTTAGTCAACCCTAGACAGTTTCTGCTGTGAAACTAGCTAACAATTTGTCCTGCTTCTACAAACCATTGTCACTCAGATTTGACTTGATCACAGTCAAAGATTGGGAATATACAAACAGAAGAACTATGTTTGCTAGAGAAACTGGAGAACTGCGGTAATGGAATGTAAGGTCACACTGAGAGAGGTACCGCTAAATGTTGCTGAATGAATGGTTAAGTTTCTTCCTATTAACGTTAAATCAGACAGTGTCTTTCTTTAATCATAACCAGGTGCTGTGAGAATCTTAATAACCATAAAAGTTTAGTAGCACTGTAGCCTCTAAACTGTATGTGGATAACAGCCACTTGAATATCCGATATATTGGCTGAGTATGTTTAAGTTCTGTGTTTTCTGGGAATAACACTACTTTATTCATATGTTCCGTATCAACCTGTTTGGGACTTGTCAGATACTTAACAAAATATCTTCAGTATACTACTAAAATAAACCGCAATCCAGTTACAATTGACACTACAGTACATTTCTTACACATACATATATTTGTGGTCACAGTTCAGTTGTATAGAAACATAATATTTAGGAGACACTGCGTGCAGGTGACATCTGGACAGCTAAAAGCTTTTTACATAAACTGTTACATTTTGGAGAACAACAACACTGAGAGAGAGTCAGAGTCAGAGAGAGATAGATGAGATTCATTCGGATGCACTAATTAATTTCATGTGCTGTAGCTGTTGTAGAAATAAATACATTTGGACGAATAAATAAAGAGTACTATATTACTTTTTCTGAGTAACTTACCCAGCACTGATGTCTAGATACACCCAAGAGCCATAAATGTATAAAAATGCATATGTATAAAAAATGGATTTTGCATAACAGGCGGCCCTTAAAGCAAGTCCTCTTGCCACTAGAATAGTAAGAGTATCTTGTTTTTCATCCAGGCAGCAGTATAAGGGGAGGGATTCATATAAGTATTGCCAAAGTGAAGCTCTGGCAAAGTCTTTGCTGTTTTTGACTGAAATATTGTTATGTGATTGCGATGGCTCCAAAACCTCTCATATGTGTTTTGTGTTGATATACAATGTAAATATTCACATCTTGAAACAGATGGAAAGTTAACAGAACTGTTCTGCAGTTCTACACAGTGTCCAATGCTATTTGCCCTACAGGGCTTTACATAAGTCACATGACTGAAAATTATGAATGCAACAATCAAACAGATGGCCTGAGGCAGTAATGGAATATAAACCAAAATTTATAAAAAATGTCTTTGAGCAAGCTGCTGATTCAACTCACTGTTCTGTAAGTGATGTGAGGAGTGAGTGAGTAACTGCATCCAACAGTAAAGCAAATATCACCACCCAGTGGTTAAAAACTAGATAAAACATGTAGGAACAAAAGCTGTCTCAGTAAGTGCAGTCACAAAGTAATAGATATCCACTTTGAATATGTATCTTGGAACTTCTTACTCTGATTAAAAATTGATAAAATATTCAGAACTAAAAATCCATTTACTTTCTCTGAGCAAAGAAACACAAAAGCTGATGAAAACAGCTAGTAATTGTTCCATGAGTTGATATTTGATCGTTCGTGCACCAGCTTACCTGTTTTGGGTCTATGGGACCAGTGGGTGAAGTGAGTTCAACAGTGACAGGTCCATCATTTTGTATGTGCACCTGCATATAGGCTCCAAACTTCCCATCTAGAAAGACCAAAGACACACACAAGACATTAGCGTTGTTTCCACAGATAGGCTACATTTTATCTAATCTAAATCCCCAAATGCACCACATTTTAATAATAACAGGCCGTAAACACTGGTGGACCTTGTTTGTCACTGGCTGTCGATGTTTCATTAGGATATAGGATAAACCGGAGCCTTGAGACATTGGGGACAAAAGGCAAAGGGGCTGTAGGAGGACAGGAAGTTTCAACTTAAATGTTCTCTTTTCTTCTCACTGGGTCTGCGAGATTAATGACACCATCTGCACAATAAAGTAGTGGGCCGTGGGGGGAAAGTGCTGCATCATCATGTTTCCTCTCTTGAGGTGGGGGGACTAATTAGGAAGCCGTATGCCTCCCTTGCCGGGACAAGGTGCTCTGTGCACCTGCTCCCCGGTGGGCTGACCCAATTCACCGCCACCGTCATTGCCATCATGTCACAGCACCGATAATCCACACCTACCACCCTCTAAGCTGCCATGACTCCAAACTGAGATAGGAATAAAAGCAATTAAATAGCAGGGGACGGGGCACTGGTCCAAACCTTTAAGTGAGTAGGGACAATGGTGACCCTCTACACCTTTTGTTTCTTATTAGCTCAGAAACATGTAGTTTTGCATCACCCAACAACCTAGTGTTTGTTATTTCCGAGGATTTTTTAAATTTAACCATATATTCTGATCCAACTAATATTAAAACAGCGGATCTAGAATTGTAAGTGTAACAACTACAATTTTTATCACCAAATTATTCATAAACAAATAGTTTTGCAATAGCAGTTGGGTCCCTTGTAGGGATTATGTGCCTAAATATATGGACATTTACTTCAGCCTCAAATGTAGCCAAGATTTTGGGGGTAGCCTTTGCCACCACTGCCTCACTACCTACACCCCTGCAACATACTGTAGCACTGCAGGACTATAAAGGGTTCACCCACCCTTAATGAACTCTGGCTTGTAGGCACTCCTCATGTTCTCCAGGATGCTGTTGTAGAAGGGCTGAGCCAGCTCTGCAGGCATGGCTGAGTGGAAGTCTGGCTTATTGCCCTTCAGTATACACTGCAGGGTGAACTGGCTGACGCACAGCACCTCGAAGTCCATGTCCATGACGCTTTTGCTCCACGCTCGCCCGTTCTCATCTTCAAAAAGGCGCAAGTTCAGGATTTTGCGTACTCTGAAACACGGGAAAAGAAATGAGTCTGATGAGCTTCAGCTGCAGCGAATCAGCTTCTGTGTCCGCACAAAGACTTTATCTGCTTACTGGCTTCAGTCAAAAGGGAGCACACTCACAATTTACACTTGCAATTTATCCAATTACAGTTAAACTTTTCTGTGAATATAACATTAATTTATTGTTTAGTTACCTGTAGGACAACAGGAAAACCGTGCTGAACTTTGTTTCAAACAGTCCAGAGTTACAGTATAATATTGAATTGTGTCCTTCACTCAGTCAAGTATTGTATGTACATGATTTAATGGGAGATTATAAATCCATGCTATGAGTGCTGTTTCAAATGTCGAGACTCACAGCATTTCTCTGATTGCTTCAGGCTGCCATCATTTCAGGTCAGAAATAACAACAATCCAACTCTCAATGCACAACTGTGTAATCCGTCAGGTTGAGCGGTTGGTGAGCATTCATGACCACATTAGCAAAACTGAACAGAATCTTGATGGCACTGTGATCAATTTTCAGACAGACACAGCTGTGCAAATAGATTTTCATACTGTGCAAAAACTCTTGGTTACTTGATGTGAAGACGTGAAGGGCAAATGATGATCGATGACACAACTGTTATAAGCAGTGATTTGTACGGTGACCGTGAGAGTTCGACACTGAAAAACATGCAAATTAAGAAACCAACTTCACCAACTTGACAACACAAGCATTTAGAAAAAAAAGAAATGCTCAAATAGCACAGAGGACGACAGAAATGCTTCCAGGGAGCAAACACAGAAAATACAGTAGGAACCTAAGTAAATCGTGTCATGACGGTTTAAACAGAAATTTAGAAAACGTGCATGTGAGCTTGTTTTCCAACATCATTACACTTCAGTAGTTTAATGAGTCGTCATAGAAACATGTCAAATTTTAGGTTCCCTCCTGGAAACGCTGCAGTTGTCATGACAATTACCTGCAGTTTTAGTGCGTCTGAGTGTCTGATATATACAGTGTTTAGTTTTGTCTTCTCTTTTTTGCTCAACTGTGCTTGACATTTTTTTAGTGTGTTTCTGTATTTGGTTGTGCAGCTTCTGCAGCATTGTTTTTTACATTCAGAACTCATGTGGTCAAATTGGTGAATTTGTTTTTTATATTGTAATAATTTCGTCCTTTTTTTTTAAAATAAGCTGCAATGTTGACCGTAGTTTCAGACCTTGTCAGGGTGCTGTTTAGGATCTTGAAAGTCCCTATCCCACACACACTCACATGTAGTCAGCATCCCTCTGAGTGTCCTCCACAGATATACCCAGGAGCACACACAGTCCTCGTCCTATCGAACTGATCTGCTCGTCTCCCACTGCAGGAAAACACAAAAAGATCACACAGTGAGTGAAGTGCCCCTGCTGTCCTTTAGTGACAAGCAGCCCAGACTGACAGGTGACACACTGAATGACATCAGCCAGCAGCCAGGACTGTCACTTCAACCGACAGCGGGAGGACACGCTCATTACTTGTGAAGCCGGATAACCTCTGTTGGCTTCACTGGAGCTTGAACACACTGCTATCAGTAACGTTACTCCGGGTGGGCTCGGGTCGCAGACATGCCTGAGCGCCTCATTCATTTCGCTGCCTGTGCTAATGCTAACCCAGCTAGGTTAGCTAACACGCGTGGTGAGCGAGGTTACTACGTGAAAGCTGCGGAAGCTCGGTTTAGCGACCCTGTCAAAGGTGTCAAAGATAAGCAGCACAGCTCAACACTCTCCAAGCATCCGCTTACCTGTCACTGTGGCCTTAGTGACCCTCTGAACGATGGCTCTCATTGTTTTGGTTGTGTTGAGTAGCGCTCTCTCACAACTTCCGAGGTCTCACGGCGCGCACGGGACGTTGTCGACCTCTAGTGGCTGATACAGGGAGCGCACAGCGCTGCCCTCTTCAGGAGGCGTCCTGGAGCAGAGAGCGACTGTGCTTATTCAAACAGAACTTGTGCTTCTCCCTTCATAAACATTTATATTTATAGATGCACTAATTATTCTTCCATGTTTAGGGCGATTGTTCTGCTGAATCTCCACACTTCCACAGTTTCAGCTTGCAGACAGCAGTGACCATCTGTCCAGAGGCAGAGGAAGATGTTCTGTTCACTGATGAAACTACAGCTCAACTGCTCGCAGAAGTAAAAGAACCGTGAATCCACATGAAAGCATCATCCCAGAAGTGATGCATGGTGAAGAGTGAGTGATACAGCAAGTCAATGACCCTAATCATCAAAGTAAATCTACTTCAGTATAGCTTCAGAGACACAAAATCCACTTTCTGTAGCATCTAACAGAGGTGCTGTGGAAGGACCTTTAGACATCACCAGATGTCTGTGAGGAATACTAGTCCAGAGTTCCTCCGGGATGTTGAGCAGGTCTAATCCACAACTACTGGACATGTTTGCTTGAGGTTATTACTGATAAACGTTGTTCAAACACTTATTAAAACACTTACTTTCCCCGCCATTACTTGGTATGTTTAATAGCTGCATCCAATATAGACGATTATGAGAAATCATAACTGATGGTGTTTTATCAGCATAGAAATATTGTGTTTGTTGATCACATTTCATGACCAATTAATGCAGAAAACCAGGAAATTGCATCACTTACTTCTTCTTGCAAATGTGGCGGCAAAAACACACGTAATAAAATAAACAATAACTAAATGTAGCCATCTCAGTTCTGGCTGAGAAAGCTGAATAAATACTAATAATCTTTAACATTAAACGTTAATAACACGTGTCGGACTGAAACATCACTGACTCTGTGTAGAAGTTTCACAAAAAAAACTGTTTATTCGCACGACAACTGTCTATGACTTTCACAATAATCAGCAATCAATTAAGGGAATCTGAGAACATGTTTAACCATGAATTTAGTAGTTGCATGTTTATGTGTTTATATGTGACATTTTATTAATAAAACATGGCTGAAGGCAGTCAACTGGGATCCAAACACAATGGCAGTTCCCTTAAGCCTGTGACAGGTGGATAATGTTCTCACCCAGAAGCATCAGTTCGTTCAGCAGTTCAGTGCATCACGCTGACAACAGTAAATCTCCAGTTCATTATAATTGTCACCAATGCAGCAGCTACTCTTCACTGTCTCCGGTACTGGGTTTACTGCTGAACCACTGGAGGAAATTGCTGATCCTCGTCTGGTACGGGACAAAGTCTTTCTTGTAAATGACGACTGTCTTTGTGTGAGGAGTCTCGTACACCACTCGATACGGATCTTCTGGATCTTCCACATCCTCTGGTTTTTTCACTGAAAGAAGAAAAGACAAAGGAGTGATTTGGTTCATCAGTTACTAACTGATGCCACGTAGTTTACACAGGTAAGCTGCACTGGAGGTTAGAGGAGACTGTGACCAGTTGAAAAGATCCAGATTCTTTACTCGTATAGAAATATTACTATGACGTACTGCATTCTGATATTCAGTACTTAGAATAATATGGGCAAAATGTCTTTTATGTTATGTTGTAGTTTCTTGAACTGTAGTTAATATTATAGATTACAGTATGTGTACTCTATAAGTATCCTGGGAACTTTTGATAGTGGTTATTACAATCTTAAATCTAGTTAGATACATGTAATGGAGTAGAAGTACTGCATGTATCTGTGACTATGCTCCACTGTACATGAAGGCTTTACTTTACCTAAGCAGACTTAAGGTGACAGAAGTACACACAAACTCAATACTCAAGTAAAATACATGTAAAAACTCTCGTATAAGTACAAGTACTGCCCACTTCAGTGTCTTTACTCAAGTAAAAATATTAAGTACAATATATTTTAAGCCATATTGAGGAACATACAAGTTCAGCCCAGGTTGATACAAACACTCAAATTATTTATAAAGTAATTAATAAAAACAATAAAACTGTGTGTTACTATAGACAAAAACAGCAGCTGGTAAATTGGAGCTAACTTTAACCACTCTGTGAACTTACAGCTGCCTCACCAATAACAATACATCTTTATTTACTAATTTATTATATTTAGAA
>OMLM01009572.1:0-17546 GCA_900302695.1 Helostoma temminkii
ACAACTACACTGAGATGATTTTGCCTAAATCTGATCACATTCTTGCATAATAGAAACCTGATTTTTTTTTTTATATAACACAAAAGTTATTCTGCTATTGATGGGCAAATGAAGGAAAAGGCTAAAAACAACGATGATGTTATACTATAGTGTTTGACTTTTATCTCTGCTTTAAAGAGAAGTCAACCATTAAACAATCAGCAAAAACACATGTGTTATCTGTTATATGCTCTAATTTTTATATGATTTGGGAAGCAAGTGACAAAGCCTTGTCTTTGTTATTGAATTTAAAGTCCCTATAACTAATTTCAAATGGCATTCTGACAACCAAAACCCCTGTCCTCTTTCTGCAACTGCAGCATATGCCCCTATTTACCTGTTTTCTTGAGCAAAACTACCATTAGTTGTTAGCGCTCTCTGTGCCACTCAACGTCTCCTCTTTGGTCTTAGGCCCAGTTTCTTATTAGGTGGCAGGTGTGCTGATTCGCAGGCCGTAATAAGAACAGCCCACCCTCACTGGAGTAACAACAATAGGCCTGTATCCTACCCAGAAACAAATTGAACTAGAAAAGCTGAAAGATGTTTTGTTCTGTTTTTCCACTTAATTTCTTACAAAAATGTGTAATTACAGCCTTAATAAACGGCAGGAAAATTTTACTCATCCTAATGTTTAAAATACAAACATTTGGCCTCAGTGGATGTTTTTGACAGTCTAAAGTTCCTGGGAGGACTATCCCTGGAGCTTTTACACAAAGGAAGTAAATTTAGTCCCTAACTTTTTTGAATTGGCATACTTATGGAGAGGATTTAAATGAAAATTTAAAAAACTAGAGATGGAAAAATTTGTTGAATTTGTTGAAATATCTTATTAAATTTGGAAGGTCATGAACATTGTTAAATTATTAGAGGTATGCTCCAGTTTCTGTGTTGCTGAATGTTGTCAGTGATGCACAGTGCTGTGAGTAAGTATTTGCCCCAGCTCTTCCTGATTACTGCCAGTCCTGCTGAATCAAGAAATCACTTAAATAAAAGCTTTCTGACAAAGTGCAGCACACTAAAAGATCTCAAAAAGCAAAACATCGTGCCATGATCTAAAGGTATTCGAGAACACATGACAAAGTAATTGACATGTATCAGTCTGGAAAAGGTTCCAAAATCATTTCTAAGGGTTTGGGACTCCATTGAACTACTGTGAGAGCAATTTTCCACAAATACAGAAAACTTAGAACTTGTTTGGCACAACCAGTTATGATGTTTAGGGGGCAATTACTTTTTCACAAAGGGCCTGGCAGGTTTGGCCAGCTTTTTTTTGTTAATATATGAAATCGTCATTTAAAAAACTTTTCTTTAATAATGTTCTGGTCTATTCTACCTGTGGGGGGAAAAACTATAAATCATTACTTTTGAAAAGCTGATGCAAGACAGTTTTGCATTTTTGCCAAAAACATGAAGCAACAGAAGATGATGTTGAAAATAGTTGTTAGTCTGCTTTAGTTGAATATTTTTGATGATTGTTTTATCTGCAGCTCTGCGTATCCTAGGTGTTTACCTTGCTTTTTGTTTTTCATGCCACCTGGCTGACCTGCAGGAGGTGTATGACATGTCAAACGGTTATGAAGACCACATGGGGGGGGATGAGGGGAAAGACGCCAAGACCAATCTGATAGTGAACTACCTGCCTCAGAGCATGACACAGGACGAGCTGCGGAGCCTCTTCAGCAGCATCGGAGAGGTGGAGTCTGCCAAGCTGATTCGAGACAAAGTTGCAGGTATGCTACACTCCAAAGTGATAAGACCTGTGGCACAGTAGATCGACGCTTAAACTCAGTATTTTGTTTTAAATGGCAAAGGATTCCTTTTGGGGACAGAAAAATACAAGTTGTGGCAGCAACCTCTGACTATATGAGTGGTGCTTCAGCTTGGTGAAGTAGGCAAAGTTTTGGACTCAATTTTAAAATAACCTTTGTATTTATTGGCAGGTTATGAACTAAAGCTCTGTTTTCTGGCTCCTCTGAGTCCAGAAATTTTATGATGTAGTTATTTTTTTTAAAGAGATCCGAAATTGATTTCTTGTTTGAGTTCAGTAGCAGGTTGCTCAAAGTTTTCCACTATCTTAAATTTGTTTTATTTACTCCAACCAGTCCAACTCTGTTCTACTGACTATTTGTTTGTTTAGACTAGCATGCAATGTTAAGATTTGTTTTTGTTTTTAAGTATTTATTTGTTTGCAGCTTTTTTTGAACTATACAACGTTTTTTTGTTTTATTTTATTGTTTTCCTTTTTTTTTCTCTAGGCCACAGTTTAGGGTACGGATTTGTTAACTATCTTAACCCTAGTGATGCAGACAGAGCTATCAGTACACTGAATGGACTAAGGCTACAGTCCAAAACTATCAAGGTAACGTGCCATAAGGTGTTCTACAATTCTCAAACCAAAGATGTCATGTCATATAACTCTCCTGTGGCTCCTGTGCTGTCCGCTAACTAGCTAGTGTATGTCAGCCCGAAGAAGTGATACTGCTTTTACAGCTCACTTACAGCCCTATCTGACATCTATCTGTTGAGTTTGACTTTAGTTTTAATCATTTTATTTGACACTGTCTTAGATTCAATGTATTTTATGTATTTAATACCTTAAAGTACTTTTTCGGTCGGTTTTGTTTCATATGTTTGTTGCTGTAGTGTTTCTTTTAATGCTTGTGGTTCCATACATTTTGCCCAGACCGAAAAGTTAATACCTAAAACAACATACGTGACAGTTGGCTTTTCATGTTTTTTTTTTTTTCTTTTCTTTTAATCCTAAACTTTTTATAAATGCATAAAAAACTTTCACATGAACACGTTGATTGTATGAATTCAGTTTCATAGTTAAGGGCTCATTGGACTTTGCATTTTTGTTGTTGTTGTAGTTGTGTCTTGTATGTGTGTGTGTGTCAGAATTCTAATCAGATTTTGCTTCCTGCAGGTTTCATATGCACGGCCCAGCTCTGATACAATAAAGGATGCCAACCTGTATATCAGCGGCCTGCCCAAGTCCATGACCCAGAAGGATGTGGAGGACATGTTTTCACGCTATGGGCGCATTATTAATTCCCGGGTACTTGTTGATCAGGGTACAGGTACGACAGGTGAATGACTTCCTTGCTTTTTACATATTTGCTTCAGTATCAGATGTACTTTTGTTTGACATAATTGGAGGAAAAAAACAGCCACCAGTGAACAGCTGGGTTCATTCTGTAATGTGGCTGTTCTTGTTGTATCAGAATAGGCAGTCACCAGCTGCTGTTTTGTATCTAGGTATGTCCCGTGGGGTTGCCTTTATCCGATTTGACAAACGAGCAGAGGCAGAGGATGCGGTCAAAAACCTGAATGGCCAGAAACCACCAGGAGCCTCTGAGCCCATCACTGTGAAATTTGCTGCCAACCCAAACCAGGCGAAGAACACGCAACTCATCTCTCAGCTCTACCACAACCAGTCCAGGCGCTTTGGTGGGCCATTACACCACCAGGCACAGCGGTTCAGGTGAGAGTTGTGAGTTGAATGTTTCTTATGGATTATTTAGCATCAGTAGCATCCTTGATCCAGCTTGTCCAATATGTGGAGCTGGTTTTTGGAAATTGTGATGTTATGGCATTTACCTCTGTTGTGGTAGTGAAAGACTTTCATTTTTTTCCTGTGTATTCGATTAATTCACAAGTACTGTAAATACAATAATTTTCAGGTTCTCTCCCATGGGTGTTGATCACATGGGTGGCATGGGAGGCGTTGGTGTTCCTGGTAACTCCACCTCCGGCTGGTGCATCTTCATCTACAACCTGGGTCAGGATGCTGACGAGAGCATCCTGTGGCAGATGTTTGGTCCCTTCGGCGCCGTCACCAATGTCAAGGTGATCCGGGACTTCAACACCAACAAGTGCAAGGGCTTCGGCTTTGTTACAATGACGAATTACGAGGAAGCAGCCATGGCCATCGCCAGCCTAAATGGCTACCGGCTTGGAGACAGGATGCTGCAAGTGTCCTTTAAAACCAACAAGGGCCACAAGTAGAGAGCTGGACAATCAGGCATAGAGAAAAGAGGGATGTGACCTGCGCCAGGCTTTAAAAGCAGAGAGCAGAAGTATGTGTTTGCAAAGTCTGGCACACCAGTTTGGGTTTTAATGTATTTGGAGTTAAATAAGACGTTCACTCTTCTACACCCTTTGTCTAAGAGCGTCCAGGTTGATTTTCTTTTGTTTGGTTTTGTTTTTCCTCTCCATCGTTATACTCATTCTTGGGGCTTGATGACACTCAGTAGTTTTATTTTTTAGGGAGGGGAACGCATACCCCCAAGATAACTTTTGAAAATGATCTAAAAAGCTAAAATACTGTCTGTACGTATTGCATGTATAATTGTGAGGACTAGATAAGGATGCAGGCTAACAGTGCACTGAAAATCCAGCACATAAAGAAGCCCTGCAAATTATTGTTCAAGTGTTGAAATTCTTGGTGAATAATTTATTGTGTAAAGAAAGTGAAGAACAATATTTTGCAAGGAGCCAGTGATTGTTAGGTTGGTGTAGGAAAAGCACTGCTCTGTCCTGGATCCTCCTTGTAAGTAGAAATAGATGCCTTAAATTATCATCCAGTGGAAACACAGACCTACAGTACCACTCACTGTCTCGAGAGCAAAGCACTTTTAACCAAACTGTTTTAGGTTACTATGGATATCAGTCTTTTTGATGTTAATCTATGGCTTTTTCCTCCCCCTCTGACCAGGTTAACAGTTTTAAACACAACAGTCGCCGGAGGGAAATGTTTTGTCATCCCTGTGTCAAGTGTCTTTTTACTAAGTTGTATTTCAGGAGAGTCCTGTTGAAAATGAACCCTGTAAGTCGATGAGTAGGGAATTAAGATGGACCAAAGGCAGGGAGAAATTTGATCCGGAAACACCCAGAAGTTTTTCTGAGCAGATTGTCAGAAGGTAAATTTACAGTTTCTGGATATTGTTTGAAGAGGTACTAAAGTTATATCTGATGCTTAATAAGAGCAGCATTATTTAGGCTCAGATTGATTTCGGATTTGTTTTTTTTCTTTCCTTTTTGTTTATTCATTTTCAATTAAGTTTTTTTTTGTTTGAGTATTTTTTTTTTTCCTTTTTCTAGAGGCATAGTTTATTTGTTACAATGTAAGTTACAGACTTGTTTTAGCAAGTGCTTATCTCAAGTTTGGAGAGAAATAATGGCCTTTGTTATTGATTTCAGTTAGATTTGCTTTCTTTTCTTTATTTCTTTTGTTTTTGTTGTTTCAATTTAAACATGAACCATTAAATTTTATTTTGTTTTGCTGAAAGTTTTGTTTGGTTTGTTTCTTTTATTTACTTTTTCATATTTTTTCTGTTAGCATATGTCCAAAGCTGATAAAACTTCCCCAGTTAAACAAAAACCTTTACAAGTGATTCCACCAGAGTCGGAGAGAGGCTTACATTTTTAAAAGATTAACAGCATATGGACCAATTTAGTTTAGGTAAGGTTATTTAAAATGGTTGTCTTTTTAGTATTTGTGAATTAAATGTCAGGATTATTGGCTTTGTAGGTTTCCTTTTTGACATGTTTGGAGAGGACGATTTACATTTGAATTAAATTTGATTTGTTGGCTTTTGAGCATAGTTCTCTTAAAGTACAGCCAGATTTATTGTGCATGAGCGGTATTTAACACAGAATTATAACGGTATTAACGGTTTACTTGAAGATTTAGGCTTTTAGCCCCACACACATTTCTCATATTTGTCTAACAAATCCTTTAAGTATTTAGCTTTGTTTACTTTTTCAGTGAAACACTTCTCATATCTTCGATAGTCTCATCTTCTTTAAGGTGAAACATTAGCTTTTATAGTGTAATTGTTCTGATTTACTGTAATCACTAAGTGAGCAGAGGAACCACTATGGTGTAGTTAAAAGTAGCGAATTAATCTTGCCCACACATTTTAGGATTAACTTTTAAAACCATTTTTCCAGCAATAATTCACCGGACACTTCATTATTGCTTATTTGTTCTGCCTGCCTGCTCCGTAAAGGAGTGTTTACATCAGAAGCTTCAGCGTTTAGTCTTAAAAGTGCATTTTGATTTAGTGTTTCCGTTATTTTTGTGTCGCAATCCTTATCTTTGTGCAATATTTCATGACTTGCTCAAAGCAGGTGAAAGAAAGTCGTCATCTTTTTGATAATTTCTTTTTCTATTGATGTTATGTTACTGCTTGGTTTTTTTAGCAGTCATGTTGGATTTGCATGAAAAATGCAAGTGAATTTGTTTAGTGGCAGTCAGAATAAACTGCATTCTGCCTTAATTTATAAGTGGAACAGTGTATTTTACATCAGAGGAGGCGCAAATATTTATTTGACAGTGGTTGCGGTCATACTTGACTTATTGGAGTGTTTTTAATGGATTTTTGTTTTCATGGTTTTGAATGGACACTAAGTTGAAATTCATTAAATGTCTAACATTGGATCATTTCAATAAAAACATGGTGGCTTTTCAAAATTGAAAGAATTAAATGTGTCTTCAGAAGCTTATTGCTCTTAAGTATTTTTGACAGAAGCAAAATTGGATTTTTGTGTTTAGCATAATTGTATTTCTTTTTGTCAGCATGCCTGTGTGGGCACACAAGTAAAGACGATAGACAACAACATGCTATAAAAGTACCAATTTGGGTTGTGATGTCTAAATTAATGATTTATCTAGTAAAATTATCTGGCTCATAGCTAATGTGATGTATGTCCAGCTTTACCTTTTGCAACCAGATGGGGGAGGCATGTTTCAACACATTTACTTTAGCTGACACTGCCATAAATACTGTTTTCTGCAGTACTTTTACTGTCTTCCATGTGATATTATTTAGGAAAACATGCCTTTAGAAAATGTTGGCTTTCTTTCCATCAATCTAATTAAGAAAACTGCCTGAATCAACTGATTCAAATGGTTCGGGAAGATAATTGAAACAGCTCTGTAGTTATTTAGTCTCTAAATATTATTGTGGTAGTGACATGATAAATGTTCAGCCTTTTAATTACAGTCTGTTCTCATAACTGTGGTTAAAGACTGTTCAGGTCTAATAAACTCGTAAAAACACTTTCTCACAATTACATTTTTAAAACAAAAGCACTCGTTATTAGGACCTGGTCTGCAGCAGGTATCTTTTTTATTATAAAACAAAATTAAAAGCAAAAGTATAAAAACACAAATCCTTATGTGACTTTTGTACTAGAATAATGTAAATAGTTCTAAAATGTTGCTCTAATATCTAACAATATACAGTCTAACATAGATAATTAACCAACAAAATTGACTTGGTGCTTAATCGGTTTCCATTTACTTTCAGGTCTTTCAAGTTCTCAGCATTATTGTCAGAACTGAGTTCATGTTAAGGCAACTCAAACCTGACTGAAATCTAAACCTGCAATCAAACGTATGAAAGCAATACTTTACTAACACTACTCCATTAAATGTTTATAATTGCAACATGTTATGTGCGCAAATGCATTCAGACAATTATTGAGTGTGTGAGTGAAATATAGGTTACATGTGAAACTTAGTGCATTTTCTTACATGTCCTGTCCTTCAGTAAAAACTGAATGGAGACATACAGGATATATCAAGTATTAAAGGTTTCTGTTTCATGGCACAGGCAAAATCCATTCCAGCTGCAAACCCTGACATCTTGATATACTCAAGCTTTGGTCTCATTCAGGATGGAAACCTAATTGGTTTTTAACCAAAAATGGATTTTAGGGCCTCAGATCACAGTCCCTTTGGTCTTGAGGTGTGCTGTAGAAGGCAGTATCCCTTGCTGTTGATCCTGTGTAAGTGTGTCAAACATGGCAAAGGTTGTAGCAGGCCGCAGGTTTCTCCAGCACATTGTCCCCGTCCACCTCAAACACATAGTCACAGCGGTGTGCAATCAGAGGAGCGTCAGACAATGCCACGCTTTGGTTACCAAAGGAGATGACAGTGTCCCTCTGCAGAGAGGAACAGTACAGTTAAGGCTGGGTGTTTATTAAAGCACAGCTAAAATGAACTTGTAAGTTCACAAAATGGCTCCAATTTAAAAATAAATGTTAAAATTGTGTGTAATAATTGTGTATAATTAGCAGAAGAACTTTCAATTAACTCCTGTTCACATAGAAGCTGATTAGAGTTAATGATTTATGTTTTGAACAGGAAATTCTTCAGAGTTTCTGAAGTTTCAGAGTATGACTGAAAAGAGCCATAGATTATGTAGTGGTTAGGTTGTGGTAATATGTGGTTACACTTACACACTTAAATGTGTTCACTTAAATGACTACGATGAATCTAAACAGCAGTGCAAATATGTCTCAATTTTTTTTTACCTGCACTTGCACCTGCAAGTCTGTTTTTTACAAAATGCATTTTGATAGTTGCCTAAAATTGAATTTCATTTTCACAATTGTTAAATTCCCACATGTGTACCCTCCACATATACAGACTATTGTCCTTACCCGTCCACCTCCGTTATTGGCAGTGGCAGCAGCAGTAACTGCTGCAGCTGCAGCTGCAGCGGCGGCCGCTTTTTCAAAGTCCTTCTTACATATGTGAGCCATAATCCCAGCAGCTAAGGCATCACCAAGAACATTGATCATGGTCCGGAAGCGATCACTGAAAGAGAAAGAAAAAATTTGCACATGCCCCAACAGTGCTTCATGTTCACTTACTAATGCTCAATATAATCGTTTAGTGTGACTCACAGAACCCAGTCGATGGCCACAATCAGCGAGATGTCAGCAGGCGGTAACCCCACAGAGGTCAGGACAATCACCATGGTAACCAGACCTGCTTGAGGTATCCCAGCTGCCCCAATGCTGGCGGCTGTTGCTGTTATACTGATGACATGAGAGTCAGAATGTCAGAGATGTGACTCACCATCATTCTAACACAATGAACTTCCCATGGGAAGAGAGTTTCCTCTCACCTGATAGTGACCAGCTGGCCAAAGTCCAAGTCGTACTCATTGACCTGAGCGATGAAGATGGCTGCCACCGCCTCATACAGAGCTGTCCCATCCATGTTGATGGTAGCTCCCACTGGCAACACGAAGCGAGCAATCTGACGGTCAACTCCGCAGTTCTCCAGAAGACACTTCATGGTGATTGGTAGCGTGGCTGAGCTGCAGAGGAGAACAGAGGATATGAAAGGAGGTCCTCACTGGACAAAGTGGGTTACATCTACTTGGACGGGATAAAAAAAAAAAAAAAACACTTCTCCTAACCTGGATGATGTGGCCAGTGCAATGACAAGAGCCTGCAGCAGCCCTCTGATGTAGGGGAAGGGGTTTTTGCGAGTGAAGAAGAAGAAGAAGAGAGGCAGCAGGATGAGGCCGTGCACAAACAGACCGGACAGCACGGTGATGAAGTACATGCCCAGCTTCTCCCCCAGATGGGCCGGGTCGTGCATGTCCAAGATCTTCCCTGCCACAAGGAACACAATTCCAAAGGGGAAGTACCTGCAGGAGAGAATATTAGTAATGTTAATTTTTCTTCTGATCATGTATTCTGTAATAGTTGATTAGTGTGTGCTTAGCTACGCAGAGGACAACAAAATCATGCTAGTTTTTACTTTCTCTTAGTGTGAAAAGAGCAGGAGGAAATGAGCTTTAGTCTACAGCATCAAAGACACTGAATAGTTTAATTTCTATGTTGATGACCATAAAGTACATAGAATATGTTTTTGTACAATTTTTTATTCTAAGACGTGATTATCTATTGTGCTTCTGGACTTCAGTACTTAAAAGACAGTTTGCTACGTTCAACAAATTTGTACTTTATGTTAACAAAATGATATAATAATGTTGGTAACATTTATTTTACTTCTTTATGATTTTTTTTTACCTGGTTAGCACAGCCTCAACAGTAACACCTTACATCAACACGTATTATACAAGGTCATGATAAATAAAAGCTTTGAAAGTTTGTGACAGCATTTAGCAGGAAACACTCTTCATCTTCATAATCTGTGCAAAAAACATCAGGACTATAAAGAGAAGTTTTGTGACTTTGGTCTGACCTCAACCTCATTCAAACACACGTATTTATTGAGACAGCAGTCTCACTGACTGTCTTCACTAATGCCCTTGTGGCTCAATGAGATCAAATTCCCTGCAGTTAGACCCCAGGCCTTATGACTTATGGTGTAATTATTGGGTGGCTTCAGTGTTTTCTCATTTTTCCTTATAGTTTTGGCCATACAGTGTATGATTCTATCCACTGTCCATGTGTGGTTGTGATCTCCTTATTCCGTTCAGACTAATTAATCCAAGAACACACGCACACTGACTTTGTGAGATTTATTTTTAGACGTAATCTGGCTGTGTGCTGTACTGTCTGTCTTTTTCCGGATCTATGTGCGTAACACGGTGGGTTATTTGTAAAAGTATGTGTGTGAGAGAGAGAGTGCAGCTTTACCACATAGCTGCGTTGATGATCTTCATGACGCACTCATTGATGCACTGGCACACGTTGACCAGTGGTGCTCCACGCTCTCCCATCTTCCCAAGCAGCAGACCTGAAAACACACAGTACATTCACATGCTAGTTAGTAATAATCTCACAACTTTGTTTTCCCCGTTCAAGTGTTTTTCAGTTACTCATCACTGAATAAATAATAAGCAAATGTAATAATTCCTTATATGATGAGATCAGATGTAAGACTTTAACAAGAGCAACATCTGTGCTGCAAGTTTAGGTAAAATTTGCAGCAGCAATTACTGGTAAGGCTTTAATTGTGTTGGAAAGTTATTTAGTTAGTGGTTACTCCATCAATGTAATGATATGCAAAGTTAAGATGATTTATTTAGGAATTCATTTAAGATTTATTGGCAGATTTATACGTATTCTTCAGTATTCAGTAGAAAATATTGTGGGTTATGTTTTAATTCCAATAAATGTATGTGACAGCTGCAGTTACTGTGCAGTAGCAATGAAATAAACTGAAAAAGCTTGAAAACACTTTACCAAAAAGGACACTTAAGCTGTTGGCATTATTTCACTTCTCACTTCAAGAACAGTTTAAGGCTCAAAGAGGTTTAAAAACATAATTTTAATACCCAAAAAATAATATGCAGGAAAGATTATTTTTCCTTCTCCTTCTCCAATAAGTTGACTTTATTTTGTGATCCCTAAAGAGGAGTGGCCACTGTACACTGAAGGAAGGCACAAATAATCTGCTGTACCAAATTGTATCAGTTGAGGGGTTTATTTTTCAGGAGAATGAATACATTATCCTTTAAAACTATGATAATCATAACTTCTTTCACCACCGATAATCAATTTTAAAAAAGCTGATCGATATCTATAAAATAATAATTTCATATGTACACAAAGATCCATTAAAGGACTCACAAAATTATCAAAACACCAAATGTCATGTTGTTTAAAAACAAGGCTTGATGCTAGTTTTATATTTATATATTTTATATTTTATAGTTTTATATTTAATAGTTTTTATATCCTTTTGAATTACCATGAGGAGAAGAGTTGTTTAGTAAAGGCTGGGTTCAGTGATATGCTGTGTGACTTTCTTACCCATGGTGGCTGAGAAGATGACAATCCCCAGAACGTTCATGCCTTTGCTTGTACTGGGAACAATCTTGTACTTGATGTCGGGAGCAGGGGTGATCTCCAGGAAGACTGGATGGCCCAGATGAGGATTGTGGTAGTCGGGCATGACATACACGTAGTTAGCCTGAGACTCTTTTATATTAGAGTTCTGCACAATAGGTACCAAATCTGTCCGGTACTAGAGTAGGATGAAAGACAGACACAACAGAAATGTATTAATATGTGGATGCTGAATACTGAATTAATGAACAACATTATACGATCCATTGTGAGCTTGTTCCTTTCATCTACTCACCTGCTGAAATGTTGCTTCAATTAGATTTGAAGGGATCATGTTCCTATAGAGGATACAGAAAATATATCAGATGAAAAAGCCCAACAAATGTGTACAGTTTAGAAATCTTTTCATTGGTATTGTCCAGTTTGTATAAAGATCTGATACATTTTAAAAATATGTTTATGTCACAAAGTTCAAAGGTCATTCTTGACCTTGGAAACGGCAGTGAATGTTGTTGCATATAATCTTAATTTCCACTGATAAGATCTGGAAGCTTCAGAACTGATAATAATAATATTTGTGGTGAGAGCTTTCTGAATAGTTTTTATATTCGGTACCGGTATAAGTAACGAATGGCTTTTTGGCAGAGGCCAGTTTTATCTTAGTATAGTAACTGAACTAGTGTGTCTGAAGTACATTTGTCACTACTAGCTGATCTTGATTAATAAATAAAATAAGTAAATGAAAAAATTAATATAGATTTTACATAGAAAACAGATCAAGTCATAAATCTAGCACATTGTTATAAATCAAACCACCCAGGAGAATATAAAATGGTACAAATGTTAATGCATCAGTATTATAATGATAATATAATGTATTAGTAGCAGTAGCATGTGGGACAGTTTACTACATAACTAGCTGCTGTTGCAATTAATTACATGCCATATAACATGCAACATGAGATTAGAATAAAACAATGTCACAGTAGGAAAAATCAGGGAAAGACCTGTTATCAAGGTTACAGCCAACAATGTGTAACTACTGGGACTGTATTTAAACAGCACACGTCACTGATGATGAGCCCAGGCATCAAGCTCATCAAACACGTAAGAGGACTGAAAGGTACACCGGCTAAGGTTGTCTAAAATAATCAGGTTTACGCAGAAGGCATTAGTGGAACTCTGGCATGAATGGCCCTGCAGTAAGCCCGAGCACAAACACCAGACCGCAGGCTCGATTTTACAGGGCCTAACACTGCACAGGGGCCTTCTGAGAAAGCACAGGCTTAACAGATTGTAATTAAGTGTGTCCCTATTCTTAGACACCTGCTGTGTAGAAGTGACACTGCAACTAGAATTTTGTTCCTTCACCTGTACTACACAGTACTGAAATGCTTAAGACAAAAAAATTGTACTAATGGATGTTTAATTCAGCTGGTTTTGTCTTGATTCACTTTTGTTGTCATTTTGTTTTATCGTATTTTCTGGAGTCTTGAAGTTCACTCAATGTTAGAAGAAACCACATATTCAATACGTTTTACTTGATAAAAATAAAATAAGTTAGTCCTGTTTAGGTTAGATTTGTTAAAGCCAAGTTTCTAAATGAAGTCAAATTAGTTTTGTTTTGTCTTTTTTTGACCTCAGTTAAGTTTTACTCTTGTAAATCTTTTTGCACATCACTATTCATCCGTGTTGTTTGATTTTTATTTTAATAATGGGTAATAGGGTTGTCTGCTAAAGACTGGGACTATATTTAACACAATAAAGACATAGATGACAACATTTTACATTTATAACAACTCTGATGAAAGGTCACAATTGTGAATGTGTCTCTTCCTAGTGCATTGCTGAAGATGTCATGATATCCAACTTGCTTTGTTTAAAAGCTATTGAGTCAGCTCCCAGGATCACACTGATCCTTTGGGATTTTGTTATTAGGGAGCTTCCTCTTCCTAAGGAAGCACAGGGAGCTCACGCAGTCTAAACAGGATCTGCTCTGGATTTAACTAGTCTGCTGTGGTTTTCCACTCAAGTAACATGGTACACAGCAAATCATCATCCTGGAAAATAACATCAATAAGTGGAATCTCCTGAAAAATCTATACCACGCATGATATTACCAAGGTTCTTAGCGAAGAAGTGCATGAGGAAAATAGCAGAGACCCTAACTATGTCACATTGTTGTCTGTTAGCTCTATTGGGAACATACAACAAATGGAAGAAAAGCTGTTTACAGGAAACCCAGATTTGGTTGCTTGTTTAGGCAAATAAAGACTTGTTGGTACCTGACCTCTGACAGAGGAGAAACTTCTAGGGACTCAGCACGCTTGTTTAAGGGAACTTTAGTAAGATCCAGATTTGGATGCTCCTGTCACTATGGCCATTTCGTAAAAGTGAGTTATCTACCTGATGAGGTCCAGCAAAGCATCAGCAGAAGTCATAACGGGCCCTGAACTTGCATGATGACCTTCTTTCTCTGAGCCCGTCCCAGGGTGAATGATGAGCACCAGTACAATGCCAACGATCACTGCGATGAAGGTTGTCCACAGGTAGTAGGTGATGGTCAGGACTCCAAGTCGACCACTAGCCTTAGTGTCCATGGCCGACAGGCCAGACATTAGACTGAATGGGAAAAAGGGGAACATGTGATCACTCAGTTGTAATGAGTCAATTGGTTGATTAATTGATAAATTATTTAATGACAGCTAATAATTAACCAGTTAATAGAAATTAATATTAGTTAGATTAGTTCACAACAGAGTAGTGTAACTGGAGAATTACTGTGAAGAGACCCAGAAAAATGTGACCTGCATGAAGCATTAATGTTTGCCAGTGAGCTGCTCCACAGAATTCTCACTTCACTATCCTCCAAATATATATATATATATACATATACACTCACTGGCTACTTTGTTAGGTACACCTGTACAATCTAATGAAATGCAATATGTCAGCTCTGCCATGATTTTCTACTTTAGTAAAGTTACAATTAATAAGTTCAATATTAATTGTATTAATATTGAACTAGAGGTTTCTGTAATGTTGTGGACCCCTCCTTAATGGAAATAGAGAGGACAAAACATTAGAACCATCTCTTATTATAATCCAGTCCATTTAGACTTCATCACCCACTATGACCTCAATAATAAACAATAACAAAAATATAGAACTATATCCTTTTGACAAACCTTTAAATTAACGAAATCATAATTTAAAATTATATATTATAATTTAAAAACCATAGGATTCAGATTGTATTGTCAATGACAATTTTATTACAACATCTTCAAAGCTCTGCTCTAACCCTAACCCTAGCCTGCTTCACCTGAGTCTCATCCAACACAGCAGAAGAGCTTTCTTACCTGGAGGTGATTAACGGAAGAATCAACATCTTTAACATCCTCATCAGCAACTCTCCAGGGAAGGAGAAGTAGATCTTGGCCTGTGTGAGAGAAACGCCTGAACATTTAAAATGGCTTCCTGATACTTGGTCTATCATCATGCTTTAAGGACTAGATACCATCCTGCAAATAACAATCCTATGCTTAGACACTTCTGGTGTTAGTTAATAAGATTACATGAATCTTATAATGAGTATTGAAATGAGTAAGTATTGTTGTGTGATATTTTGCCTTTATTTATCTTAAGTTGGTAGAATAAATTGCTGTTTGGGTTATCTGTGATCATTCCTTGTACAATTATATGCCCCCATAATATGTTATTCCTATTTAGGTTAGATTTGTTAAAGCCAAGTTTGTAAATGAAGTCAAATTAGTTTAGCTTGCAATTAAACATTATTTTGTCTTTTTTGACCTCAGTTAAGTTTTACTCTTGTAGATGTTTTTGCACATCCCTATTCATCAGTGATGTTTGATGCTTTATTTTAATTTAATTTAAAGGGTAATATGGTTTTCTCCTAAAGAGTGAGACTAGATTTAACACGATAAAGATGCCGATGTCAACATTTCATATTTATAATAATTCTACTGTGAGGTCACAACTGTGAATGTGTCTCTTTCTTGCACTTGTGTTTACACATTCTTTCTTTAATCAAATGGATATATGTGTGTTTTATAGACTTCTGCCAGTGTGTGATGTTAAATTACCAAGCACACTGGACACTAATCAGTGCAGTTTCTCCCAAAATACATCAATCTCTTGGTTTGTTTAGAGCACCTTACATCACTGGAATGTAATGTGAGGAGTACAGAAGAGCACTGAAGATATTTCCATCCACCCATTTTCTGAACCTCTTAGTTCCAGTAGGGGTCGCAGGCGTGCTGGAGCCTACCCTAGCTGTCATAGGGGCGAGAGGCAGGGTACACCCTGGACAGGTTGCCAGTCCATCACAGGGCCACGTATAGACAAAGACAACCATTCACACCTATGGGCAATATAGAGTCCCCCTTAACCGTACTGCATGTCTTTAGACTGTGGGAGGAAGCCAGAGTGCCCTGAGAGAACCCATGCAAACACAAGGAGAACATGCAAACTCCACACAGAAAGACCCTGGCCAACCTGGAAATTGATCCCATGAGCATCTTGTGGTGAGGCAACAGTACTAACATCTGCACCGCAAGATATTTTTTTAATGTTAGTAACTTAAAAGCCACATAAAAGACCACAAAATGACAGCATATAAAACACAATTAACTATGTTCACTAGTTTCTATCAACTGTGTCTGTCTGCTGTTTTTGGAATCTAAGTGGCTTTTTAAAAAAAGATAGTTGCCATGAATTTCTTCACCCGCCCTGGCACCTCTGAAATACCCACTCTAAGTATGACATAACTGACTTTACTGCCGTCTCAGTGCAGGTTAACAGGATAGACCTGTGTCCCTTCTTACTTCTTAAATGTTGTGTATATAATCTTTTAGCTTGATATGACTAAAGAGTGTATACATCCATTCATCCATACCTGTGTGGACAGGTTGAGCGACCTGAGGATAAATCCAAGCACGCAGCCCGTAACCACTGCAAAAACGGAGAGTGTAAGGAGGCCATTCCTCTTGCAGTAGTCCTTCACATATTCTCTGATTTTCACTGAAACAATATTCTTCATTGAATTCTTCAAACTCTCCATCCTGATTCAGGCTCTGTCCGTATTCCGCAGCCCCCTCCCTCCCCCCTGAGTCAATACAGATATCTGGATCGCCTGGTGAATGGGGTAGTTGAATATGTAACCCACAAGATCTGAGGCTGAAGACGACCAGTGAATCTGCTGAAATGTGGCTCTTGTCTCACACTGAGGAGCTCATCCAGACTGAGTGGAAGTATTCACTAAGTGATTCCTGGTAGAGCACTACCTAAAGGGATTATCCCTATCCCATGTTGACAGAGGAGCCTTCACGGCCACACAGGCTTATTAAGGATCAAGACTTCAGCATTGATTAGCTCCTCCATTGATAGCTCATTATAAATTATTACTGCCTGCCGCCAAGTTGTCATAAAAGGTGCGTGCACTTTGACCTCTTTAGTTTGCATTTAACTCTCATCTGCACAGGTCATAGCAAAAACCTTTTTAACAAACAGTAAAACAAGTGTGTTACATCTTGCTTTAGGTCATTAAAAGTAATAAAAGAGAATCTAAACAAGATTCATAAGTGGCAGAATCTACAAATGCAGTTTTTGGTAAAATTATCATTGACGTCATTGCTGCTTTCTAGGGACATAACAATAAAGGAAGTTGGTATCAGTGTCTAAGTAAAGCAGTTTAAAGTGTGCAGGCAGGATTATCAGAGGCCAAAGGTGAGAGACCAGCATCAGTCCTTGGTGTTCAGAACATGCCCTGACATTTACTGTCCCTTGACCTTAGCATGACGTTAGGCTGTTTCGTCTGAGCAGGTTCAGTGCTTTCACTGAGAGGCCTTAACGTCAGGGCTTGGCATTAAGGCTGTTAAAAAATGGCTTGTCATCCTTGAGAATCAGTCTGAAATGAA
>OMLM01009573.1:0-18464 GCA_900302695.1 Helostoma temminkii
CACACACACACACACACACACACACACACACCTGCAATTTGAAGTCATTAACATTTTACCTAATAACCTTACCTTTAGTAACACAAAAACATAACATAGCTTCTGTCACGTGCTGTGGGAGATGCAGTAATTACAACGAGAGTGTACATTAGTTAGTTAACAGAGCTAAATGCTACAGGGAGACATTATAATGATGAGCTGAACTAATGAATAAATAAAGACCAGTGGGAAACATAATGATGAGTTTAAATAATAGCAGAATAAATGCCATAAGGGAATCGTCACAGTAATTACATACAGTAAAGACTAAATGAGGAGGTGAAGTTTAATAAAGGGAAATTAGATTTGTTTTGCAGGTATGACTCATTCAGTTGTGACATTTAGTGAAAGTTGAATGTGTAATGCACATCATGCTTTGTGTCCTTAGCTCATGTCTGCACTCCTGGCTCGAGCAGGACACGTCTTGTCCAAAATGTCGAATGTCCCTGAACATCGGAGAAGGCGGTGAAGGTCGTGTGAACAGAGACACCAGGGAGGCCGACAACGCGGCTGCTGGTCTCAGAGCCGACGCTCGGCTGCAAATCAACCAGCTCAACCACTTCTTCCACTTCGACGGTGAGACAGAAACTACACGTCTCTGAAACCTGTAGTCACCTTCATCAGAGCTCAGAGACAGAGCGATGCTGCCTCGTGTTTAAATCCACGTCTTCCTAATGTCCGACTGAAAATGAAACTAATGGAAGTGTTGTCTTCCTCCTGCCAGTGACATGATCTAAACCTTTGAGCTCTTGTTGTGTTTCCAGGTTCTCGTATTGCCAGCTGGCTGCCCAGTTTCTCAGTAGAAGTTATGGCTACAACCAACTTTTTGGGCATCGCACCATCCAGCCCGTTTCAGATCAACAGCATGGTCAGTATCCACAGAGAAGGAAGTCACTGTTCTCGTCGACTGAGACATGAACACAGATGTTTGTTTGTGTCTCAGGCTCAGCAGATCCATGAGATGTTCCCTCAGGTTCCCCTCCAGCTGATCCTGCAGGATCTGGAGACCACGCGATCCCTCGAGGTCACCACCGACAACATCCTGGAGGGACGGATCCAGACCACATCACCGGTTAGTCTGTAAACTAGTGCAGAAAACAACTTGTGTTTGTGTCTGGTCCAATTCGTAATAGTATTCACTGATCAGCTTTTCAGTCAACATTCAGTAGCATTTCAGAACTTCAGTTAAAACTGTTAAACCACTGAATGATGGACCTAATAAAGGCAGAACATGTTGGACAACCTTCTTAAGATGTTGCTAGAGTGTAAGAGTTCATGAAAATGTTTTTAAATGTTTCATTTTATTTGTTTGTTTGTTTTTTTAAGCACAGACACTGATCATGTCCTAGTTTAACTGACTAACTAACTAACTAACTAACTAACTAACTAACTAACTCACTCTTTTGACTTGCTTGATTTTTGTAACTTTGGACTCGGTTATTTAAAAGAAGCATTTTCTGACATTGCATGTAAAGCAACAGATTAATCCTTTAGAAAAAAAAGTTTGCATATCTTTAACAACCAAAACTCAGAAATTGATGTTCAGAATTCACTTCTCTTTTATCAAACCACTAACCACTAACCACAGTTATTAATAGTGTTTGAATCAGCAGAAACAGAAAAAACCTAAAATCCAGCTAAATCTGAAAAACTGACATTCACCAAACTAAAACTTTTTGACATTTAGTAAATGACTGTCTAGATGGATTCAGTTTTTCATGATTTATGGGACATAAGACTTGAGGGTTAACGAGTAACTTTCCTGGAACTTTTCTGTGTTAATAGTTTGGCTGTTTTTTACACATAACATAATAATGAATAACAAAAGCATTGTGCTGCTAAAAAGAAAAATATCTGATTTTAAAGAAGAAATGTGTCTGAACCATAATACGCAATTAAATTTCCCCACACTCGAGTGTGACGCCTATTTAAACATTTGAGAAGCTGGAAAAAGTCACTTTCAGGGAAAGTCAAACCATCTTGAAGTACATTTTCTGTGGATTAATGCAGTCGAACCTTTAACGTCGCAGTTTCCTCTCCGCTCAGGCTGTGCAGCATCCGGTCATACAGGTGACTCCACCTGAGGAAGAGGATGGAGGCAGCGGGTCAGACAAGGAGGAAGATGATGAGATGGAGGACATGGAAGAAGAGGAAGATCAGGAGGAGATGGAGCAGGTTGACGAAGATGCGGAGGTTCAGTTTTGTGCGACAGCGGCTGAGCGGCAGAAGCTGCTGCTGCAGAGGAAGGAGGAGCTTCTGCAGCGAGCACGCAGGTACAGAAAACTTCTGATGGGACTGAAACCGCTTCTCTGCTCTAGATTTCCTACAGTCAAGTACAGAAAAGAGGAATTTTAGTCAGAATAACAACTAATTATGTCCTGTTAACATGTTAACTGTTCTCAAATCCACAGGTAGTCACATTCAGGAGGGTTCAGGTTCTGAGCAGGTTAGGTGGTGTTGTGTGAATTGTTGATAAGAACGTCACTGTTTGGGGGATGGTCTAGTATTTTCAATATTTTTGTTAAATTATTACCTTATTTAATACATGTTTCATGACATTATTATTTTTGTAACTGTAGTTTATATTTTAATTAGGAAATGAGACATTTATCAGCAAATTCTCTTAAGTGAAAAACACAAACTAAAACGTTTTAAAATATTTTCATGCGACACTCAGCTCAACGTTTTTCCTGCTGCTGTTTTACTGTGACTCATTAATTATTTAGTTATTAATATCATCACAGAAAACTAAAAATATTTGAATTTAGAAGCTGGAAACAGCAAATGTTTGCCTCCAAAATTAAAGTTACAAAAAAATGTTCAGAATTGTTGATTATTTCTCTGATTATCAGATGAAACCTGCTCTACAATAGTGAAGACGCTGCATTTTAGCCCTGTTAGTCTGCAGTCAGTCATTTCTTCTCCATGGATGTTTCCTCTGACTCTGACCTCCGCTGCCGCTGCTCATTAGCTCCAACACTGAGCTGCTCTATTAGTGAAACCACAGCAGAGTTTTTAAAAAGACAACAGTGATTTTTCAGATTTTATCAAATTTCCTGCAAATCACCTCTGTAGATTTCTGTTCCTCTTCTCAGGCAGCTGGTGGTTTCATCAGGACACAGTTGAAACAGGCAGAGAGCAGGAGGTGACGCTTTATCTCTCAGAAAATAGAAACAAGTTTTCACTTCAACATTATGTCTTCGGCATCGTTTAAACTTTCAGTCTAATGTCACAATACATTTTCTAGTTCTGGGTGTTTATCTGAGTTTTCCCAGCTCAGACGTTGCAAACAGATCGTTCAGGTTAAATGCTTCAAAATCAAATGAACAACGTAGGATCTAAAACAAACTTTCAGAATGGTGATAGTTGTAGAATCTTTTTTAAAGCAGGTCTGATTACAGTTTTTACGTCCAGTTGGTCACCACAGCTTTTCAAACATCACCCAGAACTTACTGGGTGATGTAGGAAACCAGTGCCAAATCACACACAGCCATCGTTCTGTGTAAAAAGTCCCACTGAGTTAAGTTACAGTTGTTTTAAGACACAGTTCATTTTGTTCCCCTGTGCTGCAGTGGAGAAAAATCCACTACTGGTATTTATTCTCATCAATCACATCAAATTGTTTCCTCTGACTTGACATGTCAGGATTTAATATTATATGTTTAAACACATGTGTAAACCAGAATATACAGAAGAAGAAGAAGAAGGATAATTAAGAACCAGAAAATCAACTAATGAAAATCAGACTAATCAGACTTTTGAATTGTGGTTCAATAGAAAAAAAAAATAATGAAACTGGCCTGGTCAACAATGATGTTACTCCTAGAAAAGATCCATAGAGACATGTTAAACTAAAGTGTGTCCTGTAATCAGCATCACAGGTAACTAAACTTCTAATCAGTCAGTCTTCCTGTTTAGAGGGTGAACAGTAGTCACTGTGCTGTTTGGTATCATGGTGTGTCCCACACTGAACATGGACCACAGAAAGCGAAGGAGAGAGTTGCCTCAGGAGATTAGATAAAAAAATTATAGACTAACATGTCAAAGGTAAAGGCTATAAGACCATCTCCATCAGCTGGATGTTCCTGTGACTACAGTTGCACATATTATTCAGTTTAAGGTCCACAGGACTGTAGCCGACCTCCCTGGACGTGATCACAGGAGGAAAACTGAAGTACAGAGACAGATAATGTGGATGGTAACCAGAACAACTTCCACAGAGATTAGAGGTGAACTCCAAGGTCAAGGTACATCAGTGTCAGATCGCATCATCTGTCACTGTTTGACTTAATAGAAGACAACGAGGAGGACACTACTGTTGAAAGCAAATCATAGAAAATGCCAAAATGCATATTGAGACAGCTGGAGCAGTTTATTCACCAGGAATGGTCCAAAATACCTGTGGACAGGTGCAGAAGTCTCAGTGAGAGTTACAGAGATCACTTGATTAAAGTGATGGGTACCATCATTTTTGTCCAGACCAGTTTTAGTTGGTTTTTTTTTAATTGTTTTGTTGAACCACAATTCAAAAGCAATGTCTGATTTTTATGAATTAATTTTTAGTATTTTTTTATTTATTATCACTTTTGTCAGTTTCACAATATTTCAGTGACCACTGAGTTTTTCTGTCTTTAACAAAAAGGTACCGATTATTTTGTCTGCATCTGTATGTATTATTAGATATTTACATGATATTTCATAGTGTTTTTCTCACATTTTATATTTAATATAAATATGGTATTTGGAGGTATAAAATAGTTTTGTCATAAATGTAGTGACATAAAACAATATGACAATATTCTATACATTGTCATGTTCTTACCTCTGTCACTTCTGATCACAGTAACACACTGATTCATCCAAACACTGACCTGATGTGACATAAGAGACGTGCTGTTAGTCTGAGGACACTTTTAAAGATCCTGGTCTAGGAATTAATTCATAGACTTATCTCTGACTGTATAATTGAGGTGCTGCCAGGACATTGTGTGACCTCAGGTCCACAGAGTTTCTGCAAATCACAGACCCAAAAACTTAGACCAGTGAAGTGACTGATCTTTTGATTGTCAGAAGTGTAAAAAAGTGTTAAGATTTGGGTAAAGTACAATGTTCCAAAAGCCCAATAGTCCAAAACCAAAACTATTAGGAAGTGTTTTTCCTGTGTCACTGCTTTTCCAGCACTGACTCAGGGTCACAAAGTTTTCCTATGCTGAACTTCAGCCCACTGTTGACACTGTCACAGTGGAGGTTACAGCTGACAGGATGATAAATGTGGGCCAAGTCTGCCTCAGCAGCCACAAGTCACAAGGGACAGAAAAGCAGGAGGTGTCATGTAATTTTAACGTGTGGGCCCAAAGTGGAGCACGTCTATCAACAAAAGTGCGAGTTCAGTTAATAATGTACTTTAATATTTAAGGCTTCATTTGTATTCTCAAATCATAAAATATGTTTCAAAAGACATCTCTGTAAATGTGCTTCGCTCTTCTGCACTGACAAACTGTTTTTATGATTTCATCCTGTTCTATTCTTAGTCCAACCATTTCTAATGGATGTGATCTAAATCAAAGAGACTTCAGAAATGCTTCTGACAGCTCCAGGCTTTTTAAAATGTTACTCGCTAAAATGTAAGTGTATTTTTTAATAATAAAAAAATGTTGAAAATTGCAATGTCAGTTTCTAGTATCCAAAGTGACATTTTCTTCTTTAGTTTGACCAGTAATCCAAACCTGGTGGTTATGTGCATTTGCCAACCAGTCATGTTGCAGTGTACATGCGGACTAATTCTAATCAGTTCATCTTTGAGTCAAGTTGACGTTTGAAATTCTAAGAAATCCACCTTAGGCGATCCAGAGGCACTGACAAGAACAGGACAGACACGGGATCACTGACATTTAGCCTTCAAAATCTAATCAGTTCAGTTCTCTGAGTTCAGGTGGACGTTTGTGCATTTTAAGAAACTGAAAGTGCCTGAAAAATGTGAGTCATAAAGTTCCTGAATGCAGCGTGGTCCTAACCTGACTCCTGCTCCAGAAGAACCAGAAGTCTGAAAATAAGATTTAATAAGAACTGATTCAGTTTATTTATGTTACACCAATTCACAACGAAAGTCATCAAGACATTTTACAGTGTTTAAGACCTTACAATACAACTAAATAATACAGAAAATCCAACAAATCCCCTTGAGCAGCACTAGACGACAGAGAGGAAAAACTCCAGCAGAACCAGGCTCATGGTGGACGGCCATTTGCCTCGACCAGTTGGGGTGAGTGGGAAAAAAAGTGTTCATCAAAAGAAAAAAAAATTGATTCAAATAAATTCCAAAAATGAATCAAACTTATATTTGTAGTGAAAACATTTTGTTTTTAAAAACATTTTCAAAACCCTTTCGCTCTATGTTTATGATTTTTATCCTTCAAACTCACAAAACATTTGGCCCCCAACTGGCTCCATACATATCCAGGGATCCAGGAATCACTGGGATCAACTCCAGCACATCACACTGAACTTTGACACATAGTTCGTGTTGCAGTTGTGCTGGCATTGAATGTTTCATTAGCAAAGAAAACAATGCAACATTTGTCCAAGATGAAACAGATTCAGTCTTTGCAACTGTGTATTCCACACAGCCTCACTCGCTCATGTTGATGGTATAAAGAGTGAACTTATAGCTCCAGAAAGACTGGAGAAACTGCTGCTCATCCTTACCCACAGACATCATCCTCAGCCTTCAAACCATCTGTCCACTACACACACACACGCACACACACACACACACACACACACACACACACACACTTCCACTGCTGAGACAAAGTCTAGTCACTTAAGGTCGACCAGAATCAGCATATAGCCAGTGGCTCTGTTTTGTATGTACCAGGGGATGTGAGAATCTCCTGGGACAGTGTGACACTGGAAGCGAACATGTAAAAGCTCAAAGTGTCAACTAAAACAAACAGTTCATGTTAATTTGGATGTGCCAAAGTGTTTTTGCATGGGGGATGTGTGTGTGTAGAGGAAGTGTTTGTGTGTTCCTGTGTGTGTGTGTGTGTGTGTGTGTACACTTTTCTATGTCAAGGCTCTGACCAGTTTAAAGCCTGAAAATGTCAGTAGCTCTTCATTTTCATTTTTATTCCACTTTATTGCTGTTTAATGTCGACGAAGGTCTTAACGACTTTGGCAGTGCTGTCTTTTTAATTGAGTGCCAGATGTTTCCTCAGACTCTGACATTAATTGTTTCGAGGGAAATATATCAGTAATTATTTGACTGATATGATGAACTATGGATCAGAAACTCAGGTTCCTCTGTGGGTAGAGTTGAATAACTTTGATAATCCCCACTTTTCATCTAGCACCATCACATGAACATTTGTCTAATATTTCTGATTGAAGTGTTTAGGGATAGTCTGTTTTTGTTGAGCGGTTTGTAAAGTCCTGAGGCAAAGACCACATTTGAGTTAGTTGACTTGATCTTACAACACTGAATTGCCACTGTGTATGGAACGTAAAATAAAAACATAACTGGTATATTTTCCCACATGTTTGTGTAGCTCAGTGATACCTGCAAATTATGCAGAAATCTCAGGGTTTGACAGAATGACAGACTGTGCAGTGGGAAATCATTCCAAGTGGAGGTAAAAAAACAAAAGGAAAGAAACTTTAGAAACCAAAACCTAAACACAAACAAAATGAACAATGGAGAAAACAAGGCCATAGAAGAGAGGACGGTGTAAGCATGAGCAGGGGGAGTCAGGGTTACACTACCCAACAGGAGCATAGGCCTCTGACATGGAGGGAACAAAAAAGGAGCATAAAAAATACAAACTCGGGGGGGGGGAGGGCAATTACTTTCTCACACGGTGCCGCCTTCCATTCCCAGGAGCTAAAAAGGTAGGTTTGAACTCCGCTGATGTGCACCTCATATTTACAGAGCCACAAAGTCATAAAACGACTATCTGCTGTTTGCTGGTGAAGTTAAATGAGACTAGTGAGAATGAAGGTATGCAAAACGCTTAATGTGATAGAGTGTTTGGTAATTTGGACATCTATTCATAGCAGAGAATCAATAATCCAGCTTTCAGGACTCCCAGCTTGTTTGCTCAGTTATATGCTGTAATTTTAAAATAGGTATATATGTAGTTAAAAGTCTACCATGGAAAAGTTACCACCAACTGAAATATGTTTGCTTAGCACAAACCAAATTATAGCCCATAGGTACCTTGTAAAAAAAGAATAAGTACACTGTATTTAAAAAATATTTATGGTATAAGAACATTTATAGCTCCCTATTAATCCTCAAACACATTATTCACACATTATTCCTCTGTACTGTCAAATATGTATTGATACCTAGTGTACAGGTAAACTAATATTACAGAGATGTACTCTGTGAAATTAAAGCTTTACCAAATATTCTCATGTAACAAAGTAACAAATCTAAAAATAAAGTAAAAATTACAATAGGTAACTTTTTACTCAGTAGATTTTTACACGCGAGGTGGTGTCATGACGTGGCTCTACGGTGACTCTACATCTATTCTGACCTAAAGTCTTATAAGAAATAAAGATTCTTTCTTGTTAAACATAAAACTGTTAAAAGTTTATTTTCAAAATAATTCACATATGAGTTTTTCACAACGGGAGAGGTCTCTTCCTGCAACACTCATTTCACTCACAGTGTCACCTTTTACTCACATGCATTCTGTGCGTGTAGCCGCTGGACCACACAAGCTCATTACTGCCCCTAGCTTCTTGGAGCACTTCCATTTTAGGATGTGTATTCACAGTCTTTTGAATTCGTACGTGTGTTTTACGATTTGTAGCGTGTTTCGTTTTTGTTTGTGCTTTCACATTTGTACATGTTTTGTCTCTGGGGCTCACCGTAGCTCTAGCCTGGAAAAGCAAACCAGTTCTTATATGGTTCCTATGTTGAACCAACCAGAACTAGCACCAATTTCTTGTTGGTTGTTAGGCTTTTAGGGACGGGACACTGTGCAGGTTGTGTTCTGAAAGTACTTTGAGAATTTCTATTTTATGCTCCTTACTACTTTTATACAGCTATATGTAGTAAAAACCTGTACAAAAACTACCAACTATATGTGGGCCCTATACTGTAGGTTTTCTTTCCACAAAAGAAATATTTCCCCTTTATATTATGGTTTATTCTATTTATTGTTTTGGACTATGAAAGATGGAGCTGTCACAGGTTTTGCCATGTGAACACGTGTTGTCTTTAACTGCATTTATAAGCTAACGTGATAAACGAGGAGGTTAATATGCATGGATGAGCACAGTGTTTTTTATGTAATTGCACTGCAGTTAATCTTCCCTCATTGATGAGTTCAGTCTACTGTTGTGTCTCAATGTATTAATGTTCATTATAAAATCTTGTTATGGGGAAAAATCCATTATATTATTGGGTGTCATTCAGAGTGCATTGAAAGCTCATTAAGCACAAAAACAACAACAGAAGACAAGGAATTCCCTCCACCTCTGCAGTGCTCAGCTGGAGCCGGAGGCTGAAGGAGACCTGCAGGAATGAGGTTTTCACCATGATGCAGTAACTTTTGTACAATGTGATAGATTTTGTTCTGTCTGTTATTGCTTCTCTGAATGTGATACAGTAGATTGCTTTTTGGCCATGATAAGTAGGTGGGCAAAGATTTCTTTCTACAGTGTCTTGCATACATGATGTTGTGCTTTTTCTCTATATAACCAAATCTCCTGATGCTGTGAATGATAAACTGTAATATTGCAAGATTTCCTCACACTAACAGCGTATCACAGTTATTCATTCTACAGGGCAAACAGACACAAAGAGAGGGCAGCCTGGTGGAACAGAGACAGGGGTCACCAACAGCCATGTGCATAATCCAGACCAAAACAACAACAACAAAAATGTTAGGGGGAATGGGTACAGAGAATTGATTGGAAGAAATGAGAAAAAAGCTAACTTGGGAACACGTGAGCAGCACAGTGAGCGGTGAGTTACTACAGGTTCATGCGTGAGGGTCTGAAACACATGTTGGAATTATCAGTTTACATTTTAAAAATTTGAATTCAAAGATATTTAATCAAAATGTATTAAAAACTTTAAATCTATCTTAAGACGATACATTGCTGCACTTTTCAGTGGTTTAAATCCATGTATATCATCGCATCATCTGCATAAAGAGCAATTTTGTGCCATTTTTCTACTATTTTATTTCTTATGCTTATTCCTGAGGAGCTCAACATATAAATCAACAAACAATAAACCCTGTTTATTCCTTTTACTCCCTAATGTAATATAAATATTGTATGCACAGGCTTTGGCTGATCAATAAATCCACACATTTTACAAGATAAAACCATAAATACATTTTCTGCATATTGTTTCAAAAGTTTGTATTTTTCAGAAGTGAAATTTGTTAATTTGCACATAAACAGACATTTTTAACACTGGCTGCTTATAAACTATACATTAACAATAAAGACCATTAGCTACACATTCTTCAAACATTAAGCTTCAAGGAACCATTTAAGGAAAAAGGCTTACAAGTCCATTAAATAATTACATGAATTTGAGTTAATATTAAAGACTGTTTGTTGGTTACTATGGAAACCTGCTTTTCTGTTACCTACAGTATGTTTCTCTGAAGTGGAGGGACTCATTAATCCATGTCTGTGGGCCTTCATACAACCGTGTCCCATTTTGTCTTTTTAGAAAAGAGACGTCAAACTGGTAATAGTAAGAATTTCACTGTAATATAAAAGGTTGAGGCTGTATACACTGGTGGCCTTGATGTTGATCACTCATTCTAATTATTTAGAAGAGGCTCTTTCAGTTTGAGAGGATGCTGCCTTTTAAAACTAAAGTAAAGTGCTTCTCCTCGGACTGCTCAGTGAAATGTCCCCATCAGGTTCCTGATGCTGCTAATAGAACAGAAGCTTACATTCAATTTTCTCTTTTAAAAGTCATGCTGGTTTAGAAAATGGACCTCCGACAGCCATAAACAAATAATTTACTTAATGTGAAGTTAATGTCCAGTTTTTCCTGTTTAACTCGAGGAAAGATTTGCATCTTGTTTGTTTTGGTACTTTGTTGATAATAATAATAATAATAATAATAATAATGCAGCTCAAATCCATCAGTAGAGCTTCCCTGTTGCATTCTGCACCTACACTTTGGGCATTTAAATACTTTAGTGCATTTGCTTTGATCCAAATCATTTGAGAAATTTGAAAACTTTGGTTTAATTTCACACTGAGAAAAATCAAAGTGCACTAAAGTGCGTCACATGGTCGTTGTCCTGTTGTTTATTACATTATGACACAGTCATCTGACCAAATGTGCGTCCTTTTTACTGCCGTATGTTTTAGGTGAACAGACAACAGAAATTCAAATTAACCCATAATGCAATGCCCATATGTCATTAGATTTAACCGCACCAAGAGGAAACGAACTTGAGATGATTTAAATGAATCAAAACCTGTAGGTGTGAAAGCTACTTGTAAGGTGTGAGGAATTTTCTCTTATACAATAACAGATGACTTCATTGTGCTGGAGTACCATCAGTAACAGACATGACGTAACTGCCCTTTAGAAAAGTCCTGATGCAGACCTTTCATATATAACCCTGAGGAGGAGGTAAAGGAGGAGGAGGAGGAGGAAGGTGATGTCCTTTTAAGAAAGGTCATCTGCTCACCAACCAGGGATTTACACATGGTCCGAGGGTGTGCAAGATTTCATCTACTGGCAAATATTTCAAAGAATTTGAAGCATAATAACCAATATCCATAGGAGACCTGTAACACTGCTTGTTCCTCAACAAAAATATCTACAACCTCAGAAAAGCCAGACACAGAAAGAAAGAGACATCTCAAGGGGAGGGGAAGTATGGATCCACAAAAGAGAAAAGCTACAAATGAACAACAAAAGATGACAGCAAATGATGTGCTGGTGAGAAAAGATATCGAGCAGGGAAAGATGAAACATGTCAAGGAAGGAAGGAGGTTGAAAATAAGGGAGGGAAAGATAAGCGTTCTGAACATATACAGTAGATGAACAGTGGGGTAGTGGATTATAGTGCAGCAGTGGTTGAAGAGGTTTCTGTGGATGTTCTACATGTAACTAGGTCACAGTTGTAACTGTAAATCCAAGCTGACTACAGCTGCACTGTTATGTAAATGAACAAGCTGCAAACTGGAGAAAGTATTTGATGTGACTGCAAAGCTGGTGTTTTCCTCCAAGACGTTTGTCTACCAGCTCCGCTCACCTATTTTTGTCCGTTTCAGCCGGATCCCGGTCGTTTTGCTGGTGCAGGGATCTCAGCAGAATTCAACAGACTTTTCTTTCAGCTTTGCCTGCTTCACCTCTCTGTCCTTTGTACAGCCACAACTACTACGAAGTAGTTAAATTCTCACGCCGCTGGTTTATTTGCTTAATTTTAATAATTTAATTTAATTTAAAAGTATAAAATTCTGTGCGAAGAGTTTTGTTCTGTTGAAATTAAAAGATCTTCTGTGATGCATTTCTAAATAAATTAGTTTGCCATGGATCAAAAACAAAGAAGCTGCAGTATTGTTGGAGTATTGTTGTGGTATTTTAAGCATCAAGCATGTATCACAGGTGCCTCATAAGCGTTCATGTTGGTATCATTGTGAACTCCACACTAAACATCAAGGTAAAACTACAAGACCATTGCCAAGCAAACTGTAACTGCAGCTGCTCATGGGACCACAGTCAACCTCCCCAAGGAAAATGCACCATTCACCATATTTCTGCTGTGTTTATGACCTGTCGCTCTGTCGACAGAAAAAGGAATCGAAATCTTGTCAGTGTGGTGCATGAGGTTTCCTCTGAATGTCATCCTCCAGAGTTATCCAACCAAAGCAGAGAGGTGGATTGTGGGGGTGGACATCACCTGAAAGGAAATAGAAGCAGAAAAGGCTGAAGACAAGAGCTCAAACTGCACAGAGCTGACATGGTCTTTAAAACCGTACCTAGACATGTATGTGGTTGAAGTGAACTTCGATGTAGGAACTGCACTAAGCTGGTACAGCTCCACATCCCCTCTGAACTAGATCCATGCACCATTTTTCTATCAGGTTAAGAGCAGTGAACTTGAACGTCGGCAGCAGATCTCGTCATGTCCAGCTCTGAAGTAAAAGAGAGGAAACAAACCGTGGTAGTGGGAAGATCAAGCTACAACAAAACACAGGATCAGTCAAAGGTTTGTACACAAAGATACACGTCTTTAAGTTGTAACCAAACGTATGAAGTGGTCACTCAGTAGATCAGTAGTGTTGAAGGTGCAGCGTTGTGTGGTGCTAAATGAACACAACTGAACCAAACAAAATGTGCAGTCAGAATGGAAGTGAGAGAGCAGCAGTGGGGATTCTGGATGGAGACAAAACAGAGCTCAGAGACACAGACAGACCTAGAGGCCAAACAAGACTAAATGAAAATATCCAACATTCTCTTGTGTGCTGCAGCTCAGTTGGTCTGAGGGTACCCACTGTACCGAGGTCCGGACAGATGGAGACGCAGACGCTGCCTGTGGTGCTTCTCCCTTCGCTATGGAAACTGTTTTATTCTTTGTCATCTCAACAGCAGGAAGGCCTGACATTCCCTCTCTTTCTCTCTCACACACACACACAAGCAGTTTTAATACTGACAGTCCTACCTGACAGGCTCAAGTCAAGGTAAAAGCAGTTCTGCTCTGTGATGTTTCCTATCCTGGAGTTAAGAAAAGCCAGTGTTTGTTTAATGGGGCCTTAGTCTAACAACAGAGCCCTCAGCTGAAGAGACGAAACATTTGAAAGATGTGTAAATGAATGTCCTGATCCAGAGGGAAGCAGAGGACAGCCAGGCAGTCTGGGCTGTGATGAGTTCTGTCAGAACATTCTAACCTAAGGCCAGAAAAAAGGTGAGTGTTTAACACAACTGGTGCAGCTTCATTAAATGTTCTCGCTCCTGCACAAAGACTCGAGTCAGAGGAGCTGGTGTGCAATTTCTAATTTCCTCCAGATATGTTTGCATACATTTTTTAATTTTCTAAGTGTGTATCGGTGTCCCCAGGTACCAGTGTTTTCATTGGTCTGCTGTTTTTACACACCTGATCTATTTTTCTCTCAAGCCTATAATTCACAGTACAGGACATAAAGCCTAACCCTAACCTAACCTAACCTAACTCTAACCCAGCAACAATTTAAAAGAATTTTACATGGAATGATACATTTGTGTATACACAGTAAAACTGTTCCTTAGATTACCACATATTCAGAAAACTGTTTTTTATTACAGGCTAATGACAGCAGCTGTGCTGTCAGATGTAATCACAATTAGAGATCCTGTTCCCAGGTTAAGATTCATGTAAAATCATGATGATTTAGCGCGCGTGCGTGCGTGCGTGTGTGTGTGTCCTCACTGCCATTTGGGCAGCTGTTTTTAAGAAAACCCCAAAACATGTAGACTTGTTTACGCTGGAACGTCCTCGGCTCTGAACTCACACCGACTGCCAACCAAATTCAGCCTCGGTGTCGATGAGAAGTGAAGTTATTACCTCGCTCCCATGTGAAGATGCACCAGGAAGTGATCCGTTAGCTGCACTCTGAGCTTTTCAGCTCAAGAGCGAGATGAGACCACGCGGTACTCAGTCTGCTGAGACCCCCTTCTGCCTCCTCTTCCCTCCCCTGCTGATTTTCTGAAGATGCCAACCTAGTTTCCAGCATTGTGGCATCATGTGAATGTGAATAGTCTCATCCTTTGAGGTTTTCCCTGTAGATAAGAGCAGCAGGGGTCCTGGAGTCGTTTACATCTGTACCAGCCACTAAAATCCCTGAACATTACTTCAGTCTGTTATGTAAATGTTGTTTTACCATCTGCATCGCAGCAGATGATCCTGTTTAAAAACCCATTATTCAGGGAGAGCAACAACTCTCTAAACAGCTGCTAATATCCGAAAATGACTATTTCCTGCTTCAGTTTAATATTCCCAATCCAAACCTCCAGTGTAAGATTTACCAGACAAACATTTGGAGCAGCAGCTTCTAAACACATCCCAAATGAGCACATTGTCTTACATTAAAATACCTTCACGTGGATCTCACATCAATGAAAATGGTTACAGAAAGTGGAATCAATGGGTCTGAGCAGAAATATGACTCAAAGTAAATACAATATCAATAAATAAAGCACACTGTAGCTTTATTATGTACATTGTACAAGATTATGGCAGCATACATTTACCCCATTAATTTATACTGTACAAATCAATTCCAACCTAATTACAGGCCCGGTTTAATTTTGCTTGCTGTCAACAAATCTCATGAAAAGTTTGTTCTGAAATTGTGAATATATGGCTCAGTTTCTAAATAGTAGTGACTTTAGCTGAGATTTGTTAAGATGAAAATCACTGGACACACACACACACTAACACACACTGACAGTATGGCTTAGGATGCAGCTCTGGTGTCAGATGCTTTCACAATCATTCACAGCTTGTATGTATGTGTGGCCTGACGAGGCCAATCAGCCAAACAAATGATGTTTCACCTGCTCTCACATCCCTCCTGTTCAGAATAATGAATGTTGATGTGAGCTCAACATAATGCACGGCACAAACTGTCAGACTACAGTACTTCCAGTTTATAGTTATGTTGCCTTCATCTAATCCTTCCCTGGAGGCGAACTGCGTTTCCTCTCATTTTCACCTAATTTCTCACCGCCCATCTGTGGCAGACGAGATTAGCATATTACCATTTTCACTGTTATGCCCAATAAACATGTCAGCAGAGCTGCAGCCCCAGAAAAGCTGAGCTCATTACTCCAAGGTAATTCAGCTACACTTATGTATGAACTATGGTGTATAGGGGAGTATAAAATGACTTTTTTGTCCAAAGTTAAAAAACATTTCACATGTCAGAGAGGTTTCTGAATCAAAGTGTGAAAGGAACCAGCTGGGAACGGATGTCAGGATGGTATAACACGGAAATGTGACAAATGAAAAAGGACTGAATAATCACCTGGAAACACAATTTCATGGAGAATCACTGAATGGTCTGACAAGAATGAAAATGATGTGAAATGTTCTATTGTGACCCTAGAGATCTGAGTGGTGTACCACTGGCCAGTCACTGAAAAAAAAAAAAAAATCACTGATCTGATACAAATTCATTTACAGTCTAAGATGTTCGGTTATTCGTTGTAGTATTAGAAATTGTCATATCAAGGCTATGGACCTAAAGGCAAAACACAGCTATGCCGTGAAATGAAATGTTTTAATGCAAAAATACAAAAAAGAGGACAGGAAACCTGAATAACTTAACAGCCTAATAGAAATAGATTTTAAAATGGGATAAAAGTACAATACAAAAAATACAAAGAAAAGGGCAGGAGACAGTTAGATACCTTGTTATTACCAAACTACAAAGCACAGTGCCCATTAGCCTCTCTATAAAGAGTCTTACCTCCACTCTGACTGAAGCCGTTTGATAAATTACTTGAAATGTTTTCTGCTGACTTATTCTTCTGTTTTAGGTGACACAAACTGGACTCATGCAGTTTTCTTTTCACAGTAAAATGAAAATGTCAGAAACATGAAACACAACAATACAAAGACACATTTTCACATCAGAGAGACTGTGCATTGAATTGACAGTTTAATTTCAGCCTTGCTGTCTCACTGTGTTTACCACGTTCTCATTTGAATGTTTCCAACTATGTAGAGGTGACCCCCTGATGAGAAACAAAACATCTGAAATAAATAGAAAAATGTTTGAATGTGAATGAATATTTTGCCATCCAAACTTTTATAGTGTTGTTGTTTAGCACTTTAAACTTCAGCTGTTGCTACATTAACGGCAACAATCTGTAGATTATACTTAACATAACTTTGGTCTCCATGATGAATTAGATTCCCTTCATTTCCCAGTTTCAAAAAAAAAAACTTTTTTAATATAAAGTCAAACTATAAAGATCCTGTGTCACCACTACTACATCCTACTGGTTGTTGGTGTGTTTTCACAGCTACATCAGGTCAGTCGTGTTTTAAATGATACTGGGGATCCAAACAGGAAATATGACGTTGCTGGGATTCATTTTTAGCCCATATTTGTTTACATCCTGTCAAACTGCACCTATTAAAAGAAGCTGAATTAGCTCTAACGAGCTCCTGTCTGCAGTGTATTCATGAATGTACCAACAAAAAAACCCCAAAAAACATGCAGATTCTCAGGCAGGTTCTGCAGGTATAACGAGCATATTTATGATTGTTTATTCACAAAGGTTTGCCCCAAATGATTTGTGCTGTAGCCTTGCAAAATGTCACATTTGCAGGGTCAGATCTGACCACATTATGACTCAGAGTAGAAAATGGTGAAAATGCTGAGGGTACTTTAACAGTCTCAGTGAGCTGTGTTCATTTAATAATAATTTTATAAGCAGCCGACACACTAATGTCAAAACTCAGTCCACGGACGGAGGCTAAAGTCAGCCATAACACACACACACACACACACACACACACACACGATGCTTTTGTCACTTTACAACCTGTCCCTCTTCACCCAGTCTCATACACCAACAGCACAGATTTGGTGTTTGAGCCAAGAACACTTACATACATGGACAGATGGACTTGGGGACCGGACTCCCAAACTGGTGGTGAGCGGATGACCCCTCTAGCTCCTGAGCTACGCTCAGCGCTTCCACCACCTGTCATGTGTTTTCAATGCAGCATGAAACAAACAAAAAAAGGCAAGTAACACAAAAGTAGTGGCAAGACCAGGACAAGTGGATTTATTGTGTTGCTTAAGATGCTGCTTACATTTCTGCACGTTTTATTCCACAGTGTTTTCTTCTGCCTTGGTGATGCCTGTATGGTGTGAATGTTCTGGGGAGAAACTAGGTAAGATTTTGCCTGACTATCGTCTAAAGAGAGGTCAAAGGTCAGTAGAATAGCACCTCTGAAGCTTAGTGACCCACATTTGTCTCATAAGATGGAGTTTGATCCTAAATCCTCTTCAATTCCCAACACGTTTGACCATTGAACCATATAGAAAATGTTTACTGACACCTCATCACAGGTTGTGTCCTCTGTGTGGATATGAGGTTTGTTACCTGCTGGCTCAAGGCAGAGAACAAAGAGGGAGGCCACACACAAACGTTGTTTAACAAAGTAATTTAACCAAAAATAGATCACAACATCATCCAAGTACACAGCACATCCAGCTAAACCAGAAGCTACTTTATTCATCAAGCGCTGGAAAGTAGCGGGAGCATTACGCAACCCAAATGGCATTACTGTGTATGAGTAAAGTCCTGTAGAGGTAATAAAGGAAGCCATTTCTCTAGCTCTAGGCGTTAGTGGGACCTGCCAATATCCTTTGAGCAGATCAAACTTGCTAACAAATTTAGCAGACCCCACTTGGTCCACACAATCTTC
>OMLM01009574.1:0-13075 GCA_900302695.1 Helostoma temminkii
AACTATTATATTATATTATATTATATTATATTATATTATATTATATTATATTATATTATATTAAAACTGTTAAATCTTCCTCTCACTCGTATTTAAACCAAAAGTGCTCCAGGTAACTTGACAAACTTCCAAGTACCAGTGAAGTACAGTATTTGTACTTTTCCAGATGTAAACAGGTAATAGAAACTGTTCACATCACACACCTGAAGCCTGACTGAGCCCGACCCAGAATGATTGCTCTGAACTGAGGAACAAATCAGGCGGACACTGGACACGGTTACTGTTGTGGGTATCATCCAGTCTTTATTTATACTGTTGTATGTTTGTGTTTCTCCTTCCCTCCATCTCAGAGGCACTTCATGCAGTGTGTGCTGTTAGAAGCAGGAGGCTGTGCTTCACCTGCTTTAGGCTCCCCTGGACCAGATTGTGTTTATGTGGATCAGGTGAAACTAGTTTTCTACAGTATATTCCTACCATACTCACCTACGTGAACTAAAGCTACTACTACTACTTCCTACATCTTTTGTGTGGTAGTTGGACTGTTCTTGTGATCAGGAGAATAAACTGAAACTGTCTTGTGTTCTGGTCTCAGGTGAAGGCCACCCTGCTGCAGCTGGAGGTGTTGGAGGCAGGTATCGAGGAGCGTCTCAATGCTCCACCAGCTCCCTGCCTGTCCTGTGCAGACTGGTTCCTCCCTGCTTCCACTGCTCGCGACCGCCTGGATAGTCTGGCCTCCTCCTCCCCGGTCTTCAGCAAGCTAGCCGGAGCAGTTAAAGGCTCCCCTTCAGGGTCCAAAGGCCGAAGCCTGTTCGGGGAGAGGTCCAGGAGGCCGAGCCCCCAGAGGAGCCTGTCGGACAGTGGAAGTGAGGGACACATGGAAGCTGGGTCGGGGTCCAGTTCATCTTTGACCCCGGGTTTCAGTCCACATTCCACACCAGACTCAGCGAGAAAGATGTGGGGACGACGGGATTCGTTTGGGTCTGGAGGATCTGATGGGAGTGGAGGCAGTGGAAGCCTCTTCAAGGTAAAGTGGTGTCTCATCAAGTGCAGGGAATTATGTTCGCTGCTGTTTTCTTTGCTTTCCTGTTAATTAGCAGGTTAGTCAACAATTTTAACCACTAGACCTCCAGGTGCCTGATTTTCACTACATGCTCACTAATGTGTAGGAATATTGCAACAGAATTATCTATTGCCATGTTAATATTGATGCAGTTTGTAAACCACATACATGTAAACATTACTATAAATAGAAAAATGTTGATAACTGTGTAGCTGGTGTAGATTATATTGCTTTTGTGTTCATGTTCTTAGCTTGGTTTACTTGTTTGGCATAAAATACAACATGAAAACATTTTCAATGATTTTTCTTTTGGGCACAATAAAGTATGAGCACATATAATTTAAAACTTACAAATCTGAATTTCCTGCTTGTACGATAGTTTCAAATCAAAGCTTGTACTTCCTTGTACTAATGTTGTGGCTCACTCTTGTTGCATGTCCTGCCATCAGATCCCCAGGATGAAGCACCCAAACCCATTCTACCTGGGGACACTAAAGAAGACCCTAACTGAGAGGGAGACAGAGGATATGTACAACACTATGAAGTAAGTGGTTTTCATTCTCACACTAAAAACATCAGTCCTCTCAGTAACCGTCTTGTGTTTTGATGCAGACTGACCTCAGGTGCTGAGAACACCTTGTTCCACTACGTGCTGATGGAAACTGTTCAGGGAATCTTCATCGCTCCCACTCACAGAGAAGTGGCTCAGCTCAGCGGCTCCATTCACCCTCAGCTCATTCGCAACTTCCATCACTGCTGCCTCTCCATACGGGCTGCCTTTCAGCAGAGCCTGCCTGCCAGGGTGAGGCTCATGTTACACAGCCATAAATGAAAACAGACTCGTCCTCGACCGCACCAGTCTAGTGAAGCAGCACAGGATAGTCAGAAGGCCACAGGAAGTCACGTCTATCAGTTCCAAGTCAAAACCAATGTTACCAGTGTGGCTGAGATCAGTTTGAACCAATCCAATTCAGAGCTTTGACCAAACTGTGTTGCTTTGTCATCAATCATAATTATAATGCACTATAGGGCTGCAGGTATCATTATTACAATAATCGAGTAAGCGATCCATAATTTTATTAAAGGACAACAGTAAATATACAAAAAATAGAAAGAGACAGGTCTTGTAAAATGACAACTAATTTGTTTTCTTTTAGGAAAAATCCATATTTGTATTGCTGAGATTGCAAATGATAATATTATCTGACAAACTTAGTAGCATTTAGTGCATTTTACATTCTAGGTTTTAAGAAATACAATGGAAATGCGTTTGAGTCTCAGAACTTTATATTTCACGCTAACTACAGGTCAGGCATAACATCAGCCTTTACTTGGAGGAAGCAGAAACGAGTGATAATGATTAAAAAATCAAGGTGCTCATGGGTGTGATCTTCTCTGCTGCAGGCTCGTCGGGCTGCAGACAGACCTCAGACTGGGGGTTGGGGTCTGGGCCCTGTGAAGGAACACGGGGTTCTGTTCCAGTGTAAACCTGAGAACTGGACCGACCAGAGGAAACCTGCTCCCACCATGACTTACTGGGTCATAGGGTACATCAACATCCCCTTAAATAAAAAGTTTTTATTCACCAGCTTCCTGTGTTTTAATATAAATGGTGAAGAAACAGAGGAAAAGTACAAGAATATTACTCCCTCTGAAGTCATAGTCTGTTTGTTACTGCACCTCTCTCTCTTTTTTCATTCCAGTTTCTTGTTCTGTGACTTTCAGGCGGATGTTGCTCGAACCCGTCCCTCAGGAGTTCTACGTGTGTTTCCACGACTCGGTGGCAGAGGTTCCTGTAGAGATGGCCTTCAGACTGTCCTTTGGTCTGGCTTTGTGATTCCTCAGCTTTCACTTTAGACAGTGCAGGACACGAGCTGAACTAATCAAGCATCAGTTGATTCTCAGGAAGTTAACTTAAATTGTGGTGCTTGTGAAGCACCTGAAAGCAACGTGGGAACGTTATGTTAGTGTCCCAGTTTCTGTGGGATGGATCTAAACAGTGGCCACACAGTCTCTTACAATGTGCCTCAATCTCAGATTATGTTCTGCAGCTAACAGCAGAATGTGAGCACGGCTGCTGACCTCCAGTTTAAACTGGAGCATTTTTGTGTTGTGTCCTTCAGATGGATCATGTTGCACAGGTAAAAATGAACAGAGATGTGTGTGCGTGCTGAAAATCCAGTGAATACCTCAGACACCTTGGTGTAAATCTCTCATAAGATCCGACGAGACCTTTTGCTGAGAGCAGTTGTTCTGCCGTAAAGTTTACTAAGCTGGACCATTAAAGATGATGCTGCTGTGCACATGTCCATGTTGACAGAGCAGATGTTTTGTTAATTGACCAATTGTATCAAGTGTGTCATTTGTTAATTTAAGCTTGTATAGTTTTGTATGGATATCAGTTGTTACAAAATGAACACTAAGATTAAAAAAGAAATACTCTCTTTATTCTTTCAAAAAAAAAACTGTCATGAATTAACTTTGTCAATCTGAAAACATTATTTTTACAACATTGACAAACTTAACTGGAGTTTTCTACCGACTTGTAGAAAAATAAGGGTTTTCTGAAGCTGTCAACAAATGGATACTTCACTTCAAATTATAAATATTGAATAATGTTTCATTGTAACATTGCAATATCGTAATTTTACAGTGTACATGATTAGAGAAAGCCATTATTAACACTATGACACACCTACAAACGCAACAGTTCAGATTCCACATCTGCAGAGCCTCTGTGACGGATCAGTTCAGGCTGCGCTCTGAACGAGCAGCAGGTTCCTCTTGTAACACTCGAGGCTGCACAGAGGAACGCCCGTCTTTGAGCAAGAGTACTTCTTGGGGTTGGAGCAGCCGCCGACTCCACAGCTCACTGGGGCAGGAGGTGGAGGACAGGGGGGTGCTGGGGCTGGAGCCAGGACCCCTGTGGGGAAGGAGATGGCCATGCCCCGAGCTGAGTCACTGTATCGCACCATGAGACACTGGCTGTGCTTGGACTTCTTCTCCCTCATGCTTTTTATCTTGGCCTTGCTGGTTTTTGTTAGTCTCTCTATTGTCTGGTTCTTGTTCTCCTCAGCTTTCTTGGCGGCCTGCAGGCGTCTCTTTCGTGCTCGTTCCTCGCGTTTCTGCATCATCTCCGCCGTCATCTCTTTCTCTTTGTAGCCCATGGGCAGCTCCAGGAGAGGCTGGCTCTGCTGCTTGTGTAGCAGGGCTTTCTGAAGAACAACAGCAATGAAACATACTAATGTTTATGCATAAATTAAGCTACTTTTGATTAACTAAAGTGGACGTTATTTGTTTCCAACACTTCACCTGTCTGGCTGTGAGCATAGACTCATCAATCTCCTTCTTTAGCTCCCCGTTGTCATCAAGCTCTCCTTTCTCCAGAGCATCCAGCCACCTCTCCTCCTCATCTACGGGTCCACCCAGCATCGAGTCTGAGTCTATGTCTGGCAGAGGGGATGTTGCCAAGTTGCTGTCTTCATCTGACGCAGAGCAAACATAATAAACATACAACAGGAAGCTGGAATGATCCAGCGTTTGGTCTGTCCTTTCACATTCATCACGTGTATATTTGCGCAACTGACAATGCTTTGTCTGCCACTGACAGAAAGACATCTAGGACGACCACAGCAGTGGGTTTCAGTGTTACACAGAGTAGGTTTTATATTACATTTCTTATTATATGTAGTTATATGATTAATAACTTAATTATTTACTCCATAAATAATTTTTCAGGGTCCAAAGAGCTCCCCAACTTTTACACATTTCGTCTAAACTGACATAAATAAACACAAATACATACATTTACAAACACATTTGACAAGGTGGAATTAGAGGCAGTTCGACATTATTCCTGAAAAAAAACTCAAAATTGTAAACTACATTATACAATATAGATTTGACTTTCACCATTTCACTATTAAATTTTAACAGAACAGAGAAAACCACATCACAATCTAGTAAAACCTACTTACCCAACCAGGCCCGATACTGCTCCAGAGGCACAGAGGGCTCATCTTCCTCTTCCTCCTCCTCCTCCTCCTCCTCATTGTCGTCGTCGTCATTATCTTCATCATCATCATCATCACCGTCATTATCAATAATCATCAAAGGTGAGGGAGGACGGGCCACACCAGGATGCACGGTAAAGGTAGGAACACTGGTACAAACAAAGTGAAAACGGACCATTAAGTCGCCTTCTGGTCAAACTGACAAACACAAATCAACCACCTTCAACATCCTGTCTCACCTCTTGGTTCCCAGCGTTTGTCCCCCCAGTTTGATCTTGAGTCGGAGCTGCGGAGGAGGCCGAGGAACCACGATTGGTTCAGGTTCCGGGGCCTCGGTGAAGCTGTGGTGCTTCCTCTTGTGCTTCTTGTGTTTTTTGTGTTTCCGCTTGTGAACACTGTGCAGGCTGGAGCTGGCTTCACCTGGAGAGGACACAATAAATATGAAAGAACTATTATCAGTTACTGTTACTTTTCAAAAGCATGGCCTGTTTGTTAAACATGTTGCCCCACCGATCAAGACATACCACCATTACCTCCAGATGACACTATCGATCACATTCGTATTGAATGATAACAGTAATGGTTGAATAATATTTTTACTATCAATATTAAGTAGACTGCAGATTTTTGTGGTTCTGTCTTTTTCTCAGCACTACAGACCTTACTGTACAATTAGTAACAAAATACAAGAATTCCTTGTCAGAAATTACAAGGTTCCTTCCTTTATATGCAATTTAAACCAAAATTGCAATGAACACTATAGTTTCAAACTCCAAAAAGGGCCTTTCTTCTTTAAAAAACACCTACGTAACATGAGACCAGCATTTCTGGGTCACTTAACCTACTTAACTAGTGACTAGAAAAAGCATGTTGGCTTCAGCGTTTGTAATTGTTTAGTGTGAACTGACTGTATTATAAAAGAAATATAAACACTTCAGAAACAGATTTAGGAAACTCAACAGGTGCTGGTCTATGCGGTGCCACAGATGTGCACTGTGATCTTTGTCATTTTCTACCATAGACCGGGTGTATCTAGTAAAATGAGCACCAATAATTCAGTATATCACTACTCACCGAGAAACCTGGGGTGAATCATGTCTTTCCTTTTACCCATTGAAACGATAACAGGGATGTAAACACCAGGGACAGTGCAGCTCTACACAGCAGCGGGGATCTGAGGTTATCTAGAAAAGTAACCACACAAAACAGAAAAACAAACCTTAGATGCCAAACAACAATTTAAGCACGCTGCTGCTTATTTTTCCGTTCGTTGTGGCAGCTAGTAGTTAGTTGAGACAGGTGAGCTGTTGTTTTCTGTTCACCTGATGTAACGCTAAACTGTAACATGAAGCTGCAGACATGTTCACTGTACCTTATCTGTCAACGTCTGAAGCTTAAGTTAGGAAGCCCATAGCTTAAAAAAGACCCGAGCTACAAACTTGCGAGAAAAACATGCTGAGCCTTCACCAACAGAGCAGTTTAGCTACAAAGTAAAAAAGTTAGCATAACACGCTAATACGGAAGTTCTTCTGCTTCGCTGTTTCCGGTCGTTATGGAAACCATTGACTGCCCTCTAGTGGAGAAAATAAAAAATAAATAACTTCAGGTAAAGATGGGCAGTTATTCTCTTTATTGTGAAATAATCAAATTATATACGTGTGTGTGAGACTGATTTAAGTAAATTATCAAAACTAATTTAAAATAAGTCGCTATCGCGTTTTAAAAGGTTGGGTAATGTAGTTCATTTAACGATTGACCTCCACTTATCGAGAACTACATTAACCAGAAGCCTGCGCGCCACTGACCCGAGGTACAGAGGTACAGTTAAACCTGAACGTTGTCGAGGTAACTGTTGCTAAATGTTTCTATTATTTTGTGTATAATTTACATTAATCTGGTCACTGTGGTTCCCTAATGAATGTGACTGTGTCTGTGTTGACAGTTTTAATTAGATTTAACACTGAGTGTTGAATTAGACTAACCCCACGTTGCAGTACTGCGGCTAAGATTAACGTGCTGAAGTAGTGATCTGTGCTGGGACATTACCGAAGTCCGTCTGCAAACATGTCGACATTACACATAGTCATTTTCTGAACTGAAAAACCTAAACTGCTTTACTGCGAGCGACTTGCTGTTTAACGGTGGGACCCAGCAACAGAAGGACTGGCTGCATAAATGAACCCAAATAATTGGTCCTGTTAGGAGACTCATATTTCTTTTGCCTTTTTTTTAATTTTGCAGGAGTCATGAATTACGCAAGGTTTCTGACAGCTGTTAGCGCAGCCAGAAAGCCCTCTCCTATCAGGATACTGAGTGAGTATTTCTGCTTTTATAACAAGCTAAAGACACATTAATGCAGGTTTCAGGATAGATCCCATTAAGCAGCCAGGAGGATGAACCCAGTGTTCTTTATCCCAGTACAGTGTGTCCTGTTCCTCTGTGCAGGGGTACTAGCAGCACCCAGGTTTATTGTGTGTGAAACTTGAGCTGGTTTTGTTTGATAAATAGAAGATTACAGCATCTATTTGATAACAAATTAACTAAAGTAGTTATGTAATGAACTATGAACTACTCAGGTACACAGCCATCAGCTTCACATACTTTATACTTCCAGGTACTTAAAGATATGTCCGATATTGTTTAGAGAAGTTTTCAAGTATTTTATTCACAACATGTTTTAATCACAGTAAAAAAAAACATTTAAAATATCCTGAAATGTCTGTTTTATCATGAGATTACCTTAAAGCTAACGGCTAACAAACGCCTAAAATATGCAGGATCAGTGCAGCTCTAAAGACACAGTGGATCATCTGTCACCATCTCTCTGCGTCTTTATCTGTCATGTTAACCTCCTGCATGTCCTCCTTCACCACATCAGTGAACCTCCTCTTTGGCCTCTTCTCTTCCTGTCTGGCAGCTTCATCCTCAGCATTCATCTCCCAGTATACTCCACATACACTCCACATTGCTCCTCTGCACATGTTTAAACCATCTGAGTCTCATCTCTCTCACTTTGTCTCCGAACCGTCCTACCTCCCCTCTAATATAATCATTCCTCATCCTGTCCATCCTCGTCATTCCCAGTAAAAATCTCAGCGTCTCTAACTCGGTCTCCAGTCCATACAACAGCTGGTCTCACCACTGTCTTGTAAACCTTCCACTCTCACAGATACCCTTCTATCACTCCTGACACTCTTCTCCACCCACTCCACCCTGCCTGTACTCTCCTCTTCACTTCTCCTCCACACCCACCGTTACTCTGGACAGTTGACCCTAAGTATTTGAACTCATTCACCTTTGCCACATCTAATCTTTTCAACTGCACCATTGTGCCAACTTCCTCATGCAGTACCACAGCTCCTCTCTTGACACTCTGTCGTATGCTTTCTCTAAACCCAGAAACACACATTATAACTCATTCGGGCCTTATCTGTACTTTTCCATCAACATCCTGAAAGCAAACATTCATTTCTTTTTCACCTGCTTCTTTCTCCTTATGTTTTACTAAACTCATCCATTTGACTTGGGAACAATAAATTAAATATAAAATAATTGTATTCTGTCTCCACCTGTATGCAGCTGAGCTGCAGCAGCGGTCACCTCCATCCCTGATCTCTCTGGCTGGAGGAGTACCCAACCCCAACACCTTCCCCTTCCTGTCAGCGTCCATCAAGGTGAAGCATGGAGAAACAGTCACCTTTGATGAAGCTGTGATGAAGAGGGCCCTGCAGTATTCTGCCTCCAATGGGTGAGAGAGTGAGACATGAATCACAAATTCAAAAAGTAGGGATAATTTCAAGATGCTGTCATTTTTGTCAAGTATTAAAAGTATACCTTGTCTTTGCTCCCAGCTAAATGAAAATTAACAGCAACAGGAAGTTCCCTCAGAGTAACAGCACATACAACAGCTCCCATAAATCAAGTAGTTGTTGTTCCATGCAGTCTTAAAATAAAATAATTTAAATCTTAACGTAGAATCCCAGAGCTTCTAACATGGATGAAGAACCTGCAGAAGAAGCTCCATAATCCACCGACCATCAGTTACAGCCCCGAGAACGGCCAGATGGACATGTGTGTGACGACAGGGAGCCAGGAGGGGCTCTGTAAGGTACTGACAGCACCAGCTGCAGTGTTGCTGTTTATTTTCACTCATGCCGTCTGTGCAGCTGTTAGGGCCAGATGTTGCACTGTTGGTGTCTTAAACAGCTCAGAAACATACTCAACAACATGCTCGACAGTTTTACTGTAATTTAAAATGTGCTACTTTCAGCTGTAAATCAACAATCGTCACTTTACAGTAGTTAATACATAATTATTTCCATATCATTTGACCATATGGGATGTGAAAGATGCTGCTTTATGTCAAACAACAGAATTACGCTACACAACACTGAGAATATATGACATAAAAACATAAAGTAATACATTTTATATACTTTAATATACTGTCACAAAAAGTAAAGAAATGTTATGCCCACGGAATTCATCTCAGTAAAAGACTGTATTTGAGTTATGTAAACGTTTCATATTCTTCTCATCATCATGTTTTTGGATTTTAGCTTTTTGAGATGTTGGTCAACCCTGGAGACAACGTTCTGCTGGATGCACCCACGTATTCAGGCTCCCTGGCTGCTGTAAGACACTTTCACTGAAACAACACAACTGTACAGTAACTGAGCTGTTGCGGCCTCTAAACCTCCATTTACTCCGTAGCTCCAGCCGCTCGGCTGCAATTTAATCAACGTTCCCAGTGATCAGCACGGCATCATACCTTCAGCCCTGAAGGAGGTTTTGTCTCGGTGGGACGCGTCAGAGGTCCACAAACCTGGCAGCACCGCTCCCAAGATCCTCTACACCATCCCTAATGGAGGAAACCCCACTGGTGCCTCCATGACAACGCAGAGGAAGAAGGAAGTGTATGAGGTTTGTTTCCCCCGCAGAGTCACAACAAACACACACTTCACAGATGTGTACATGCACACACACACATGAATTTTATGAATAACTCTTAACTATGGCGTGTTGTGGAGTTTTAACTTCCTCTACATCTGAATAGCTGGCCAGGCAGTACGACATGCTCATCATCGAGGACGACCCATACTATTTCCTCCAGTTTGACAAGGTACAAAAAGAGTCCTCTCACCTCCTCTGCCTATTTCCTTTTAAAATTTAAATTTGATTTTCTGTCGTTGAAAAAAGTAAAATAGTTGGTATTTTATTGATAAATGAATCTATTGTGATTCATGTAATGTGTCATTTGTTCAGCAGCCGTGGGCTCCCACGTTTCTCTCCATGGACGTTGATGGGAGGATAATCAGGACAGACTCGTTCTCTAAGATCCTGTCCTCGGGGTGGGCATCTTAATCTGTGTGTGCATGTGTGGGTGGCTGTTTGTCTTTAATACCAGAGCATGTGAAGCTCTACTGTTACTGTCAGAGCTTTTCTTTAAACAAGTCAGGACCTGATATGTAAGCTAAAGTTGTTTCAAGTCTGTCCTGCACTGTAACTTTAGACAGATCCGTGCTGATTTCCACCTTGTTGTAGTAGTTTAGTGTATAATGTGATGTATTTTTTACAATAACCACCACCCATATAATTTATTTCCCTAACCTGCCACGATCATAGTTTGCTATATAATTGCTATATACTCACTTTATTTTTACTGTCAAACGTCGATGAGATTTATATAAAAGTCATAGTAAGGTGCAGTCTAAGGTGAATTCAGAGCAACACAGGTGAATGTTTATGTGTTTATGTCTACAAGGCCTATTTTCTTGGTTATAGGGTTAATATTTCAAGAAATATCAAGTTAAATATTACACATGGTTGGCTGTGGGAGAGGTTTTATGCATAACTGCACCAACATGTTTTTGGTTTCTTGTCTGTGTGGCTTTGTTTCAGGATGCGGATAGGTTTTGTAACTGGACCTAAACCGCTGGTGGACCGGGTGGTGCTGCACATCCAGGCCTCGACATTGCACGCTAGTACCTTTACACAGGTGGATAAAACAAGAGCTAAACTAATGCTACACCAAAACATGCTGCACTTTTCACAATCACTCTTACTTGCAAATAACTTCCTGTTAGTGTTTGATACCATCTTGTGAGGCAACTTCTTGGTAACACAGTGTTAGCAGTGTTAACAGTGACAACAGTGCGGCAGTGAGCACACATCAGGGCAGTTGAGTTATGCATACACAGCGTACCAACAATGAAGTCTATTTTTGACTTTTTGATCATTTTTAGTCATCGCAGTAGAGTCTGGCAGCATCCACCCTTCAGGCATCAGATTTCCACCAACACAATCCAAACTCACCAACAAGACACAAGCTGCCCCTTGTCTGGATTAGCAGCAGCTGCTGAGGAGGTTTTAATAAGAGATAAGAGGAGGATTAATTAGATCTGCTGCCATGCTTTGATTCAGTCCCTACTTGTGCCTTTTACAATCTAATCTGGACTAAATTGTTGGCAAGCAATTGGAAACAAAGTGCATACGTGAACAGGCCAAAACAAACAACCTCTAATAAGGACGTGTGCCATGCTCCAAGTGCACTGTTAAACTAAAAGAGGTACGTTTTAATGTGCAGGAGTATTTGCAGGACATAGTTCACGCTCCAGTCCTCATATTGTATAACCTGTCTCCTGCTTTCCTTCAGCTTTTGGTGTCACAGTTGTTGCACAGCTGGGGTCAAGAGGGTTTCCTCCAGCACATACACAGGTACAATACTACCAGAAGATTTCAGTGGTTAAAAACCAAATTAGATTTTTAATTTATAAGTGCAGCACAACATAAATAAGAGACAGCGTTGCTGCAGCGCACTAAGCCGTTTTCTTTCTCTCGCAGTGTGATTGAGTTCTACAGGAGACAGCGGGATGCTATGATCAGCTCTGCAGACAAATGGCTCAAAGGTTTGTGAAATCACTGATCAATTAAAGTAGAAAAACTTTGTTTTGCAAAGTATTGCATGTAAACTTTTGCAACAAATGAATAATTGCAGCTTTTTAAATTTACTTCAAATTGACAGTATCAAGTCAGTAGTTTATATGTGTGTCTAAGGTCTGTCAGAGCCGAGACGGACCACCACTGTAGACCAGTCAGTCAAGCAAACCAACTCCAAACATGGTCCTCTTGAGGCTCCAGAGTCCTGTGGAGTGTTTATTGGATTGATTTATTTTGTATCTCATGTAACGTTACGATGCTACTATGTCATGCTACTCCGCTTACTGACAGAGGGTGGGAGTAACGTACCAACAAATAAAGCACAACCAACAGGAAAGACAATAAAGAAGACGGGCTACTAGTGTACATTGATGCAAACAGAGGTTTAAAATATTCAAAACACTTGCTTTGCAAATGTTTTATGAAGAAGGAAATGCACTGCATGTGTGATGGGGAAACCCTGAATGTAAATATACAACCCCATGGTACCGTCCACATGCTGTTCTCCACAGAAACAAGATGAATATCAAGCCATTTTAAACTGTTTCTCGTGCTGTTTTTTTCCAGATCTGAGCAGCTTCACCATTTCCTTACTTCACCTTTTCAGTCTGCATACTCACTATTTGTGAACTTGATTTGATGTTTCCAGTATGAATACACTATATCCTATAACTGTGGTCAGAAGGAGTACGAATTTGGGACACAATTTTTTTGGCACTATCGCCTGGTAGCAGTTTAAAATATACTGATGATACAATGTTTGTATTCAACAACAGAGATGCAATGCACTTGTAAGATCAGCCACAACAACTTTAGCTGTACAGCAAAGACTTCACTGCAGCAACAAAATAAGAGCGCAACAGGGAAATTCTGACTGGTGTTCTGAGTCACGCAAGACACACCCTAATTTGAATAGTTTGTGTGTGTGTGTGTGTGTGTGTGTGTGCACATAGATGTAGCAGAGTGGCACACCCCATCAGCAGGCATGTTCCTGTGGATCAAGCTAAAGGGCATCGCTGATACCCAACAACTCATAATGGAAAAGGCGCTGGAGAAAGAGGTC
>OMLM01009575.1:0-14589 GCA_900302695.1 Helostoma temminkii
TCTGCAGGTTGCCATTCGTAGCATGTTTCAAACCTTACTCCTCATAATTAGAGCCACTTGCTTTTACATGTCCAAGTTAAATTTAAAAAATAAAAGATCTACAAGTTAAATAAAAAAGGATACATGAAAATTAGCAAAATCTTGAAGAGAGAGAGACAGATTTTTTTAAACACTGTTTCCCCTGCTTCCAGGCTGTATGCTTCAGAGACTGTACAAATGACTCCCTTGAAATGAGACACTAGATGTAATTTCCTACTTGTAAAGAAATGGTTAAGGAGTGATTTCTTTAGTCTGGTCCCGAGGCTAAAATAAAGACACCCAAACCCTAGCTGAGAGTCATAAATCTGTTTCCTCTTTCTTGTAACTGTAATGACACACTCAGACCTGACAATGAGGGCATTCACTTTATGCCGAAAGTGCCTGAAGTAGACGAGCGGCATATTCTGAAAGGTGTTTGTGCCCCACGCCCACGGAGTGAACAAAGCCACCTTTGTGCCCGTCTCTCTCCAGACTACATCAGGGGAGGATGTCAGGGACTTTGCCAAGGTGCTGAAGAACAAGTTCAGGACCAAGCGCTACTTTGCCAAACACCCACGTATGGGCTACCTGCCTGTCCAGACTATCCTGGAGGGAGACAACATGGAAACGTGAGTCTCACACACATGAGTGTGAACAAGAAGAGAAACTAGCTGGGGCACCCCCAAACATGTGACTGGAATTAAAGGATACATTCACAGAAGTAACTGCATAAAGGACACGACTGAGTAAAAGAAATAAAGAAAATATTGTAAAGGCATCATAGGTTTAAGCCAGAAATAGGAAATCGTGGCCCTTGAGAGCCACTGCCAGCTTGTTTCCAGCTATCCCTGCTCTACCCACTGCTGTTCAACCAATCAGAAGCTGGAAGAAGCCACACCAGGTTATTAGCAGTGGGTAGGGCACAGTTAGTTGAAAAGCATCTGAAAGTGGAAGCTAATATCAATGTGAAACTGAAATTGTGAGATTGTTGTTCAAACACACACATTTTGTGTTGTGTTTGTGTGTCAGGTGTTGGTGATTTTATTTTGTCAAACAAAATTATATATACACATTTGAACCCATTAAATAGTCTCTGTTTCTGCAAACATCTGACCTACAACATGATCACCAGTCTAAAAACTGGGTTTTAAAACTCCACTCTACTCATGTTAGTTAGTGCATTCACACTTACAGAATATCTCACACGTCATGAGTGTTTTGTTATATCCACAATAAGTTTGTTGAGTTATTAAATGTATTCCACCAGGCAGGATGATGAATAATCGATCCATTATCAATAATAATTGTTTGTTGTAGTTTGGTGTCTGTGCGACTGTGCCCATGCATGTAGCTGTGTACTATAACTCATATTTTAATCACACTGTCTTCAGTCTGGTCTCATCTCCCTATGTCTGTGCTCACTGCTTCCCATGCTACAGCTCCTCCCACTTTCCTGTGTCATCATCTCACATTTTTTTGTCTTGCAGTCCTGTCACTCTGATCAACTTCTGGCCCGTAGACCATGCGTGAGTACCTGGCTCACACACACACACACACACACACTGCACATATACATTCACTTTCTGTCACTCATACGTTTAAATATTCCTATTTCATACACACATGCAAACATTACATGCGTCACAATATTAATCCTTCTTTCTTTCTCGCACATATTCACCTCCACCCATTTCACACTCATTGTGTAGTGTTGTTTTGCTTGGAATCGTCGTGGGTTTGCATCTCACAGTCTCTCGCTGCTGCTTTACTCCAGTCACCCTGCAGCTTTGTGATTCAAGAAAAAAAAACTATCCAGGCTCGTAATCATGTATGGTTATTAAAACTATTATAAATTATTATAACTTGAGCTCAAACCTAAGATAGTTACATTTTACTAGAGGTAAAGTACACAAACCCAATACTACATACTTATTAGTCTGATCTCTATCTCTACACTGTCAGCCAGTTCTCTCTTCACATTTACTTTGAGGTAAAAACTCACTTAATTTGACTCTTAACAGCTAAAACTTCCAAGCATCAAGGTGACCTTGTAACAGAGACGTTGTTAGGATTTGAAACTTCTAAATTCTCAAGGACTAAAAGACTGCAGTAAAAGTTTCTAGAATCCCTGAGAGCCTTCTGGTTAATGATATAAAAAATATTACTGATTTTTCCTGCAGAAAATAAGGTGCGAGATCTGAGATCTGAAGCTTCTTTTTAGGTGAAGGCAAATGTATTCCAAGTCATGAGTTCAGGATACAAGCAGGGAGCTTATTTACAGCCGTGCCTTGTGCTGTCACTCCATTCATGACTCTCCTGTGGATTTGCCTGCACGTGAGGGTGTGTGCTGGGATTGATGAGTCCCTCCTGGTTGCATTCACAAGCTCTATCTTTCTTTTAATGTCTGTTTCTCCCTCACTCTCTTTCACAGGCCCGGATCGTCCCCTCAGCTCTCCCATGACGACACACACACTCGGATTGAGCACTACGCAAACCGGTAACACACTGTGTGCTTTTAGCAGTGGCTCCTCAACGCATAAACTTGCAATGCTGCGAACAGGACACGGGGACGTAACCTTCCTTGTGCTCTACTTTTCCATTCCCTGCTGCTGCCCTCAGCCCTGCATGTGCCACAAATAATGGCTTCTCCAGATAGCTCTCCAGACACCAGAAACATTTTTGATTGATGTGATTTGGAATAATGAATTTGAAGAAAATACTAAAACACAGCACACTGACTGTCTTCTCCCCTGCTGTGTTCATGCAGCCGTGAACTCACAGGGGATCGGTTGCCCTAATTTTTTGCTGACGCAGTTCTGGAGAAGTCAACATTCTCAACATCACTCAGCTTTAAGAAATTTAAAAGTTCATCATGAAACAGTTTTGTGATGTTTTAAACCTTTTTGTCACAAATGATTATTTTTTATACCCCGTGATTAATCTCACAAAGTTTAATTTTCGTTAGCCACCAGCATTTGTAATCCAACGCCGTTAAATGAGAAAAGCAGTTGAGCGGATGTATAAGCAATGCACAAACACAAAGCAGTGTGTTTACTCCTGTTCACAGATCAGTGAGGTTATTTAGTCTGAGTAGCCTTTTTAAATGCTAACACATGCTGAGCCTTTCAGGCATATGTCATATACAGTCAGTGCGAATGGTACAGGAAACTTGTATATGTGATGCACTGTATTTGACACAAACCATAAAAATACTATGCATTCTAAATATCTTGCATTATGATTACATGCAAATAAAATCAAGTTGGCGGCAGTAATAATGACAACGTCCTTAAAGCCCACATGAAATTCACATGTGGAACACTCTAATCCCAACTTATTCCTAAACTAAGATAATCCTGAATAGTTCATAACATATAATAAAGTTGTTAGGAGGTGATCTAAGCACATAGTAGATGTTTTGTCATTGTCTCATGTTATCATTAGCCACCATCCTGTTTATAGACCTCCTGAGTAGAATTTGATAGTTTTTAACATATTAAAACTATATGTACAATAAATCAGTCCTGGAGTGACAGATTTATTACATGTTCATAAAGTGTTAGCTGTAGGCAGGAACATGGAGAGGAAATCAAAGATTTTTGTTCATATAACAAGGTTTGTTTTATATCCTCTTCTGCTAAAATGCTGCAAACAAATACATTTTTCAATACTAGTATTTTTTTAAGGAGTAGCTACAGAACAATTCATTAGACCACACCTAGGCTACAAGAATGGTTGAGGATCAGCTTGTCTGTTCTCTTACCAGTTTCCAACAAAACCATAACCATACAGTAGGTCTCTCCCAGCTTGTTTTACTGTGGTTTCTAAAACCAGTATATGTAGCTAAAAAAAAAGTAAAAGACATGAACAGAAACAACATTTCCAATGCAAACTGCTGCTGATCGCTGCCACTCTTTACCACAGTGAATGAACAGTAATAGTGCAGAAGAATGTAAGGACAGTTAATGTGGCCAATATAATTAAAGCACATTACTGCCTGATCATGTATAGTACATCTATTAACTGTTACTGTGGGAGAAATCTGCCACTGAACTACCATCAGTTTCCAGTTCATTAGATACAGCTAGCAAAAACTATTGTAATATAAAGCAATCCTATCCCCATGAAGGGCTGTTGTATTACGTTGCACCACTTTTAGCAAGTAGGCCCAACTGAATGTGCAAATAAAAACCTAGGCTGTCATTTTAACCCCTTGTGTTTGCCATAAACCCAGTTAATGGTAATATGACCAGTCATGTATCTGAGAAACAGATGGGAAATACTTATATTTATATTTGATCAAAACTGTGAGTTTCCCGTTCCTTTAACATCTACAATAACCAAACCAATATTCCATATATTTCTGGCTTTATATATCAGTGCTTTGAAAGCTTGATGCATGATTATTGATTATTTATATAAGGAGAATCTTGACAAGCTACATCTTTTCTAAAGAAAAATGGTTGATGCACCTGACTTACACCAGCAGCACTAGTGGTTTAAATGCTGAATGTGCTAAAATGATGCAGCAAAGTAAAGAGTGGTGTAAAATGTCAAGATTTCTCTTTGCATACCTTAAAAAACATAATCTGTACATATGGTAAAGAGATGCATTGGCTTTTTGGTGAATAAGCTTTCTACCCTTAAGTGTTCAGCATATGTCTATGAGTATGCTAATGCATCTAAGGTGTCTGCTTGTGCGCCAGCATGTGCACTTCAAAGCCTCCTCAGTACTGGACTCAGAATGAAGAAGAACACAGGTATTACAGCGCCACACTGAGTCGATCAGAGCTTATTCACCAAAACATCTTACTCAGTTTGCAGCAATCCTAACTCACCCAAACCCACCGCTGAGGGACAAGAAGCAGTCAAATCAATCACGCGATGAGTCAGTCAAAAAGTTAATCAGCCCGCTAGTGAATCAGTCAGTCAGGCACTTTTGATATTCCACACTGGAGTTAGTGTGAGGTCTAAGCCATGGGCTAAGTGTTTGATCCCTGCCAGAGTGTCTGACCCCAGTCGTTGTTGCCTCAGGCTAACACCCACTTATAAATAGACACCAACACAAGACGATGGACACATGCTGAGTCACACTCCCCCTTCTGGCCTTGTGCTCTCAGCCTCTGTCGTGTCTAGATGTTGATGATTCCAGATATCATCCAGCAGATTAAAGGAAGGAGGTGGGGCGAGGAACTAACATAATTAATTCTTGAGTGAGCTGATGGCTCCCAGGCTGCAGGGTTATCTCTTGTTTCTGGAATGTGCAGCAGCTTAGGAGTACAAATGCACCATCCTGGATAGATGCCAGTCCATCACAGTCCATCTGCTTAAACGCTCACTGCCAAGCACAGAGCTTTTGAGACACAGAGCTCTTTTTTTTATCAGAGCGGTGATAAAACCCCCAGATCTCTTTACTTTTCAGACAGACAATCCAGCCGCTAGGAAACTGATCTAGTGGAGATAGTGACAGAGCAATTTAAATCTTTTTGCTCACAAATGTTTTATCATGATAGATGTGTTGGAGAAGCACAGCCAGGAGGTGTGTTTACAAGGTTCGTTTTAAAGGCTAGATAGTGAAGTCTTTAGGAGTTCGCTTCACTTAATATTTTTTTTCTAATTTAGCAATAGGTAGAAAGTAAAAGTTAAAGAGCTGAGGCAGCGTTGGGTGTTGAACCATGTGTTAAAAGCGATCAGACATGATGTCTGAGACTTTTTAGAGCACCATTAGGACGTGCAAGAGGTTAGAGAGTATTATGTTTAAACAAGTCCAGTCTGACACCAACTCAAACTCTACTCATTAGTTTCTTCCCACTCCAGAGCTGCAAGTCATAGAATCTGTGACCATGGTCCTTTTACGCTGTTTGAGTTAAAATAATTTCTTAAATGTGCAAAACTGCACATCACAGATTGTTTTCAGTAATGTCTCTCATGGAATTGATGTCATCCCCATGTTGGTCACAGAAAACATTCCAGTCTGTGGCTCCTGCAGAGTCTCAGTCTCTTCCTGAGACCACTTCCTTACAGTTCTCGTGGTCACTGTCTGCTTCTGAACAGTAGGAGTGTAGATGGGGGTGAGGAGCACTAGGTTGTGGTCAGTTCTGCCTAAGGGAGGGAGGCAGTGGAGGTGTCTGCATCCTTCATGTCTGCATACAGTAAATCTAAAGTCTTATTGTCTCTGGTGGAACAGTTGACAAACTGATAAAAAATGGGGAGAGTTGTGTCCAGAGATGAGTGGTTAAAGTCTCCTGTTAGTATTATCAATGCATTTGGCTGCTGATTCTGTAAATCAGCAGTGACTGAGTTAATGACATCACACGCTTTATCAGGAGCGGCTGATGGGGGAACGTAGGTGGTGATGACAATAACACAGGTAAACCCTCTGACAGTTCATATCCAGCTACAGAGACATTCCTTCACAGTAACATGTCCGGGGTTACACCACCTGTTACTCAGCAGCACTGCAGTCCCTCCTTTCCTCTCACCGCTCTGCCTCAGTCTCTGTCAGGCCGCACAGTCCTGAAGCCACTGATGGTTAAGTTGGAGTCCGGAATATGTTCCTGCAGCAGGTCTCAGTAAAACACATAATGCTGCACTCACAGTATTCTGGGTGGCCTGAAGTCAACTCACAGAGTTCGTCCATCTTATTCACCAAGGACCTCACATTTCCCATGACCACAGAAGGAAGAGAAGGTTTAAACCTTCTCTTCCACTCTTTCTTTTTGAGTCCAGCTCTGCAGTGCCTTCTTCTCCTTCACAGCTCCACAGGGATCAGGAGCCTTTCTCCCAGTGAGTGTTGGGAGAGTGATCAGCTGATCTCTGGTGTTAGCAATGCACAAAAAACTACAATAACACAAATCTGCCGGGAGCTACTGCAACAGGCAGACACCTAAGGCGGCGCCAGGCATTTAGCTTACATTAGCTAGAAGAATCCAGATCTGTTTTTATAATAGTTATTGTAGGAAATATTTGCACTGTAACACTTTAAAATCACATTTCTTAGTTTGTTGTTTGTTCAATCTTTATACAAAAAATATATAAAAAGCTTTAAAACAAATGTCTGTGTGCCAGGCTAAGCTTATTCACCAGTATGGATTTGCTATCAATCTGTTCTTTTAACTTCTGGGGGAAAAGGAAAAAAAAGGTTCAGTTACTGCTTAAAAAACTAAGAATTGTTTTTGTCAAATCAGTGTCTGTCCATTGTAACAAAATCTGGTTTGACCTTCTTCACTAGTTCACTAGGTGTGTTTAGCAAGGGTATTTCTGACTTCCACATTACATACAGTAATAATATTGTTTCAAACTGGAAATTCAGTCAGTCAAGTCAGTCATATTAAATTAAAAACTGATTAGCAGTGTCAAACGTTGTTGAACAGATCTCCACTTTTAATCCAGTATGAGCCGATGCGTATAAAATATACACAGGCTGCATACTGAAGGTACAGCTTGAGTTTTGTAGTGCATTAGCTTTGAACAGTATAAAATAAAGTGGGAAGGCAATAATGCGTGGGTGTGTAATAAAGAATAAAATGATAACATATGGCAAACACAAAAAACAGCCCAACCAACAAAAACACCATTATGTGCTTCACAAAATTCCCCATTATTCCTGCTGCTGTCTGCACACTGTTAGTGTAATTGGAGGCAACAGGCCTGATTTTCCTCCCTGGAAAATAGCAACATTCTCTACCATTCACTGTGTGAAAAGCAGCTTCCACAGAGGTGGAATTGCCAAGTTTTACACCTCATCACAACATGAAACGTAGAGCTGATTTTGGCAAACTACTAAACCTCTAATTGGAGTATTTTCATATCAAACTGGTTGTTAGTTAAAACAAAAAATCTACAATCTTGTAGAAAAATTAGATCAGAAGCGAACTGAGATGCTTCCTTAACAAACTACAAACTGCTCAGCCTTTTGGTTTTGGGACTGACTGCTCTGTTTCTTCCCCCTCTGCAGGTTAGCAGAAATGGAGAATCGTAATGGCTCTTATCTGAATGACAGTATCTCACCCAATGAGAGCATGTGAGAACCGCTTTTTGCTTGTTTGTTTTTGTAACAACTTCCCTCCCCTCCACTCACTTATTGGCTTGCTGTGTGTGAACTGGCTCTGTTTTCTGTGTTTCCATTGGCTGATTGTGATACACGTCAGTGACTGTGTTTACGTGTCCACAGTTTTATGGATATAAACCCATACTCTGGTTTCATTCTTGTTTGCATTTTCATATCCCACACAACCTGTATACCCAGGTGTAACAGATATTACCAGGGAATATCAGTGCAGTATTCTGGCCATGATGAAGGGATGTTTGTTTTTGGACAGCACACATCTGCAGCCCCTTCAGTATTCAGAATGGTGGATTGGCTGAGCTGAAAGCAGTGCAGCGGCATGTAAATACCTGGCCTAATTAAACTCCTCAGCAACACTGCGGGCCACGTGTATGTGATTGCTCAGAGTTAGCAGAGCATGGACAGTTGCACTGCTCCAAAATCCAGTGATCCAGACCGAGTTCAGGACAAATTTGTTGACGACAGCCATAGTCCTCTCTCTGTCCCTACAGATCCTTCTCTCCTACTTCACTTCTGCTGTTTTATTCACCTGCTAATTTTCTTTTTCTCCATTTTCCTTCCTGTATGCATGCATACATGTACATGTACTGGGGTCTTTGTGACTATGTGACATGTGTATATATCTGCCCATCACTGGTGTGTGTGTCTGCAGCGATGACGAGCACATGTTGATCCAGCACTACTGCCAGTCTCTGAACCAAGGCTCTCCTCTCAGCCAGCCCCGCAGCCCCGCCCAGATCCTCATCTCTATGGAAACGGAGGAGAAAGGAGAGCTGGAGAGGGTCCTCAACGACCTGGAGCAGGAGAACAGGTCAGTGAGCGGTCCCATTTAAAATGTGTTGCTTTGAATAAACAGCACAGAGCTTGGAGGTTCCAAAAACATCAAACATTTCTTAATTTACATTGCATAAATCTGTGATCTTCACATTTTGATATTGTTGGTTTCTGTGAGGCAGATTCACTATCTGAGGTTGTTGTCATTTAGACTAACTGGAAAGGCCAGTTTGCACCAGCTCTTGTCAGTGCTAATGAAACACAGATTAAACTGCTGGTCAAGTGAAGAGTGTTTAAATGGGACATGCCACATACCTGCAACATCCACAGTTCTCTTTTTTTGCTCCTGAGGGGCTTGAATATTGAAAAGGGGTGAAGTGTTAGAGTCAGAGTTACAACATGGTACCAGTCCATGCAATGTATTTAAATGCTGGTAGCAGGTAGGAGAGGCTGTATGCTGTCATTTTGCTACCAGTGAGGAGTGTTGCTGCTGCACTCTATGCCAGCTGCAGGTGACCAATTCCTACTAGGAGCTTAACAGATTTCCAGCCTGTTGCATCCCCTATATCCCTGAAGTTCAATAGCCTACTACATATTAATAGCAAGTAAATACAAGGAAGACAGTGATACTGACTGTAATGATCCTGACAATTGACACACAGTAAAAAGCAGCGCCAGGAAGTTTGGTACTGTTTGCCAAAGTATTTTTTTAATACTGGTTGCACACACTAATAGAAGAATACCTGTACCAAGTGGAAATTGAACAATATACATCATTATCCTGTCACCTACAGATAGCTAATGATTTATTTAAACAGTGAATAAAAGTAGGACACTTTTATGTATGTTATACTGACAGGAGTGGATATAAGAAATGATATTTGTTCATGAACGTTTCCTATGTAAATGCAAAACAAATATTGTATATATACACTTTTCAGCTCAGTATCTATGGAAAGTGTTGAGGGAGAGCAAGTTTGTACTGATAATAAGCTTCATATGTTAAGTAACTGAACAGAGTCTGCAGCCGTCACATGTGCAGCTCAGCACCTAGTGTGTAGTTGGAGTAGCCGCTTATTGACTGTGGGATTGGCGGTTCACAACCTGGCTCCTTCAGGCCAAATGTTGAAGTGGGCTGTGTCAGGAAAGGTCCCCTGCATAAAACCTGTGCCAAACCTATCCGTGGATGGGGCTACAGGGGAAAAGAAGAAAAAAATTTGACAGTAAATAAATGTAATGACACATCATCAGGTTTCTTTGTCATTATTTTGAGATAGTGTCTTATATTTATGTTAAGATCTTGGTGTTGTTTTCTATGGCAGAAAAGTGTATGTTTGTATACATTCATACTAGTAGAGCAGTAGATTATCTCCTGTGCTGCCTTCACTTCAGGAAGCTGCAGGCCGAGTATGACCGTCTGAAAAAGGCCCACGACAGGAAGGGCCTGTCGCCACTGCCCTCGCCTCCAGAGATGCTCCCGGTATCGCCGCAAAGCGCTCGCGATGCCGAGCTCATCGCAGAGGCCAAACTGCTGCGGCAGCACAAAGGACGTCTGGAGGCTCGGATGCAGATACTGGAGGACCACAATAAACAGCTGGAGTCCCAACTACACAGGCTAAGACAGCTGCTCGAGCAGGTACACACCAACGGGAACGCACTCCAGATTACATACTCTGAGCAAACGCTTACTGTAAACCAAAAATAAATACCCGTTGTGTATTATTGGTGGCTGTTAATGTAATCCTTGTCACCTGAACAAACTGTGTCAGCACACTGTAAATGGTGGAAGGTGAGTAATTCAAAGAAGCTTGGTCTTTATCCATATAATGATAAGATATGTGACACTAAATTATCTTGAAAATAATCCCAGGTGTCTGTTTAAAGTCTTTAGTTGTTTGTTTCCAAAAGTCTGTAAAATGAATTTAATTTCACAGTTGTTGTATCCTTATCTATTGGTTTACTTTGTTGTGGTGTGGTTCAGTGAGCTAGGACTTAGCAATACACCTATTACAGAAGAAATTCCCACAATAACAATGATAAACTGAGGTGTAATTTCCGACTGATAAATGCCTTTGTTCTAAAACTGGGACACATCACAGACGTGCCGGGTCAGAATGAGGAAAACACACATAAGCAAATATGACTAGAGCTTGATATCAGCACAAGACGAGGAAACTGTGATAAATAGAGGTCACAGAATGACAGTGATTAGCAAAGCAAACATTACATTCTCGGAACTGCTCTAGAATGTGTGGTATTATATGTATTTAGCTAGTGTCACAAAAAAGTAAGTTCAGTTGGTCATGAAATATAATCTGATCTTCATCAGAATCATAAATATCAACAAACACAATATTTGTAAGAAGATAAAACACAATCATTCATGATGTTTTGTGTCTTTATTGAACACACCCATTAAACATTGAAGGTTAAGGTGTAAAAAGTACTGACAGTATTTTAATTAGTGGTTTAACCAGTAGCCTCAGCTACTGGTTTAAAGAACTGCTTAGGACGCCTGGTGTGAGAGACCCACTCCAAAGAGTCTGTGTGTCTGAAGACATTATATAGTAGATTTCCTTTGATGTTAAGTGTCATTGTGCTGCTGCATAAACTTTCCTCTGTGATGGCAAACTATCCAAGTCCAGAGCCAGCAAAGCACAATCACGATGCTCCCTCCACTGTGCTTCACTGTTGGGATGATGTTTTGTACTGAATTGTACTGACTGACGCCATTCTTCTATACATGATGGCATCAAATGTAAATATCAGGGGCCTTTAGGTTGCAGCTTAAGGCAGCTTCTGTGTGCATCTGAGTCTGGTAACCCTGAGTCTTCAAATCCCTCAGCAGACTGTCTGTAAAATTCTAACAAACGTGCCTCTCCTTAGTCAGTGTCTGCTGTTTAAATACCACACATGAGCAAAGCAGTAACCTCTCAGTAGAGGTGACCATCCTGGATCACCTCTGCTGAGAGCATCACTGCCAGTTTGTTGTGTATCTCATTGTGTGTGTGCGTGTGTGTGTGTGTGTGTGTTTTGTGTGCGTCTCAGACGGATTCCAAGGTGAACGGCACAGCTCTGTCCTCTCCCTCCACCTCCTCTCAGCGCTCTGACTCCTCCCTCCCTTTGCTGCGTGTGGCTGCCAGCCAGACTACTGATACAATGGGTAAGAACACACAACGATACACACACATAAATCCTTTAATTAGCATCCACCCTGTTAAATACATAGGGGATATAAATAGAGATGTAAGCAGAAACGTCCCATTTCACAGCTTATGGAAACCACACAGTTGGACATTGTTCTGCATCAGACTACAGTGCTATTTGAACATATTTCTGTTTGTGTGTGTGCATAGGTGGGTTGTTCACACTTCCCAAACACACAAACAACACCACATTATTTTAGCAATGGTAATGGAAAAATGTTGTCTCCTTTCTGTTTCAGGTGATGATGAGCTCTCCAGTCCTTCCCAAGATGCATCTGGACTGGAGGAAGTGATGGAACAGCTCAACAACTCTTTCCCTCACAGCCAGGGTACGGAATGCTTCGCCACTCTTTTCCTAAAAAGCTGAATAGAATCAGATGCATTTTCACATTAGTAAAGGTCTAACATCTCTGCTTAGATGTGATCTGATATAAGCCAATATACCAAGGTAACTGTGCCATCAGGGAAAGCATCATATCAAGGTAAACATAGAAACACTGATGTCCTGATCCTCTAGATATTTCAGAGGTAATAGCTCACATTGGCTTCAGATCCAGTATGGGTCCAGATCATTTTAGTATCTGCTGATACAGACTCCCAAACCACAGTCTGGTGTTACATGTTGAGGGGTCTTTTACGTGATGAACAATCTTTGGCTGAATACAAACACTGGCTTCCAGGGAAAACACACGTTCAGCCACAGTCGAGTTTAATCCAGATCATTCCTCTTAATGTTCGCTCCCAGATGCAGTGAAACGCTGCACAGTGGAGCCTGGCTGTGGTAAAGGAGAGCTGCACTGCAACACCAGCAGACTGAGCTGGATAAACTACAAACTAGATTATAAAGACAAAACTGGTGAAGAAATAATGCATTTGCAGAAAGATGTAGGTTAGTGTTTTAGCTTCCATGTGTACAGTTTCTAGCTGGTTATCCCCACACACAGACACAGTGTTAGGCTGGGGGTATACTTATTGTTGACTGCATCAGTTTGGTGCATCGTATGTGCATGTCATCAGAAATGAGCACTGCCCAAGATGCAATGCTGCATTTACCTGGTGGGGCAGTATCAGATATACACAGCAACAGCTTTGAATCACCGCTAAAGTGTTTTTTCCACAATTACCCCTATCTTCACACCAGCCGTTTATGCCATAGTTTCCAGTTTCTCTACCATGATGTCAACGTTAATCTCTGTCAGTGTCGCTTCTGTTTATTTTGTGCAAAGGCCGAGTTCATGAGGAAAAAGTCTTGTTGGTCAGGAACCAGGCTTTAGTCTGCCCCCTTGTAGCTAAACCTTTACATTCTCCAGACATGAGACAAAATGTGACCAATGATGCAGATGACACTGCTGTTATCATATCAGTCTTAATCTGGTATCTCACTAATGAGATTTTAGTCTGTTCTACACCTAAGGTCTAATTGATTGTGGGAGCAAAGACCAATGTACATATTTGGTTTGTTCCAGCACCTGAGTTGTGTTTTTTTCCTCCCACTAGTAAAATGTAGCTAAAATTACTTTCCCTTCTTAGCAATACAATCCAGATTTCAGCTCTTTCTTCTGTCTTTTTTTCCTTTCCTCCTTTTCTACATGAGCCAGGAGGGAGAAGGGGACACCCATGAGAGGTCAGTGGCTGAACTTTCTCTCTCCTTTTCCTCCCATTTCTCCACCTCTAAGGCCTGTCCCCACTGTGTAACTATTGACTTTCACCATCACCATTTAGATCACAGCTACAACTGAAATCTGCATGTAGTATATGTATTAATGGATGGTGTGCACAAAACAGTGTGTATATGTGTGGCAATATTCATGTGTTTGTTTTGATCAGTTTCACTTTACCATTACCCTGACTGCTTCTGAATGTCTCTTTGTGGCCTGTTAGGTAGCCACTGTAGCCTGATGATCACTTTTCACTTGGCAGACTATTTTCATTTACTTTAAATGGAAGATGTGGGTGGTTTTTATTTTTATGACTTTCATATTTCAAGGCTGCAGGCAGATCACAGTGTAATGTGCAGGCAGGGAAGCTTTATGTTTTTATACAGTGACGTGATAAACCGCTGTTGTTCACACTGAAGAGAGTTTTTGTGGCTCTTATCTGAGGTTTTCCAACGTGACTTGGAATCATTTAGTGAAATGGGGCAGTGATAAAGGCCACTAGTTCACCTCAAGTGTGTGTGTGTGTGTGTGTGTGTGTGTGTGGCATCCTTTTTGTTATGTCTTCTGCTTCGTGCATACTGCATAGAATGGATTATTATAAATATAGAGAAACCATTATGTACAGCAACGATATTTACTATATTATGTTAGTGAAGTTCCCAGTAGGGAATTATTTACTGTGAAGTGACAGTGCTAGACATCCAATATTAACACTAGGAGTGAGGAGTGGTAAGATCAGTACTGTACATGTTTTACATTCACATAATAATCCATTAAATTAAAATATGTGTGTGTATGGTTGTGTTGATCTGCACGTAGCACACATGCATTTGTTAGACGCTAACTCAGAGTTTGTAGCTGTCAG